>JARUPY010000581.1:0-175537 GCA_029817715.1 Melastoma dodecandrum | reverse complement strand
CGTGCTCGGTTGCGACAAGGGTCGGCAAACTTCCGGGCGATAATGACCTCAGCCGGGCGCGGTCGCTGCTAGTCCGCCACCGCACAGGCGCTGGCGCAGAGGCTGATTGACGGGCCACAGTACGCACCGCCACGTCTCGCCGCTCAGCGCGACGATCCCGCATGTTGAGGTCGAAGCATTACCAACTGACGGCAGGGCCGGGCGGCGAGCGAGCCCGGTAATGGTCGTCTTTGTCAGCGTGAGGTGGCGGCGACGATCATGCACTCCCGCACGACGATGCCGTGTGCCCTGCGCTACGCCTGCGGTCAAAGGAATTGCGCGCGCCGCGAAGCTGATTAAGCAGCGAAGGCGCCCAGCTTCGGGGTCACGAGCGCGTATGCCCATGAGAGCATGCTGCGTCGATCGTGTCGCCGCGAGTAGAAGTAGATCGCACTAACGCGATCGTGCCAGGGCCTGCGGACCGCACCGGGCACGGAGAAGCTTCGCGCACGGACCGCACGTGCACTCCTCCTGCTCGGACAAGGCGCGAAGCGCGCCGCTGCAGCAAGTCTGATAGATGTGCCGGGCCGAGCGTCGTTTCCGCCGAGCTCGTCTCCCAGCATCATCGGCGCCGGGCACGATAGACGAGAGCTGGTGAGCATCGCCGGCTGACGCCTGATGAGCCCAACGGCCGGGCGGCCGGCAGCCTCGGTCCAGCGCGACCTTGAACAGCCGCGAGAGGTCGAACAACTGCCCTTGCCGGTCAGCCCGCGCCCCGCAGCACAGGCGCTACTCAGGGGCGCGAACAGCCGATCGACACAGCGCAGCACTAGGAGCATGAGCGCGTAGAGCGGCGCGACGACGGCGTTGACGCGCATCGAGCGCTCGCTGCGCGCCGTGAAGATCGAGGCGAAGGTGTGCGGCCACATGAAGAAGCCGAGCGCCGTCAGCGCCACCGTCGAGTCGAACCAGGCGACGCTCTGGCCTTTCGGCGCGAAGGCGAGGAAGCCGGGATGCGCAGCCTCGATTTGCGTGAACATCGGCCCGATCCCGCCGGCGACGCGCAACGGGAGGTAGAGGCCGAGGAAGACGATGACGAGGATGATGAGCGCGTCCTTGATCAGCGCCAGCGCCGCCGGCCCGTGGATGCCGGAGACGGCGACGAAGGCGGCGATGGTCGCGGCCCCGACGAGCACGCCGGTCTCCTGCGAGATCACGCCGTAGCTCGTCGTCGAGACGATGATGCCGAGGCCTTTGAGCTGCAGCACGAGGTAGGGCACGAGCGCGATCACGCCGACGAGGGTGACGAGGATCCCGAGCCCGGTGCTGTCGTACTTGCGCGCGAAGAAGCCTGCCTGCGAGACGAGGCTATGGTTTCCGCCGCGCGTAGCGACCAGGAATACGCGTGCCGGCATACAGCATAGTACGATGTCACGTAGGTCGAGCGTGCATGTAGCTAGTGGATATAGTAGGAGGCCGCTCCTTTGCCGTAAGGCAGTAGCCCGAGGCGCCGATGAAGGTGAAGGTCGTGTAGATCTCGTCCCGCCATCGTGAGGAAAGGAGTAGACGAGGATCGTGCCGAAGCTGCGCTCGGCGACGCTCCATTGCTCCAGCACCCGCGCACGGCCGCGGCCGCCGCGCATCGCCCTCCACCAGCGCGCCGACGATGGTGGCTGGCGATTTCATCCAGCTCGCGATGTTCACGAGATGCGGGTCCTTGTTGGCGGGATCGAGAGCATTAGACGAGGGCGAGCGTCGCCGCCGAAAAAGAGCGTGGCGAACCACAGGCGTAGGCCAGCGCGATTGGGAAAGCCGAGCACAAACGGATTTACGCAGGTCGGCGAACGGCACTGCCGATCAGCATGACCGCCCAGGCGAGCCCCACCACGTGCCATTTCAACGACATGGCCTTGCAACCCTCGTGACGTCGACGCGGCTGGATATTCAGTGTGACCAGCCCCGCGCTGTGATTTTGGCAAAACGCGACGCCAACCGAGAGAGCCGAGCGCCCGTGCCGAACAAACCCTCCGCCTCTGCCGCTCACGAGTTCGTGTCGCTCGATGCCGTCGCGCTGGCGGCAGCGATCGCGGCGCGCAAGCTCTCGTGCCGCGAAGTCATGGCGGCGCATCTCGCGCGAATCGAAGCGGCGAACGGCGCGGTCAACGCGATCGTCTCGCTGCGCGCGCCCGAGGCGCTGCTGGCGGAGGCGCAGCAGTGCGACGACGAGCTGGCGCGCGGCGACTCGCGCGGGCCGCTGCACGGCTTCCCGCACGCGGTGAAGGACCTCGCTGCGACGCGCGGCCTGCGCACCACGTCGGGCTCGCCGCTCTACCGCGATCATGTACCGGAGCATGATGCGCTCTTCGTCGAGCGGCTGCGCGCGGCCGGCGCGATCATCATCGGCAAGACGAACACGCCCGAGTTCGGCCTCGGCTCGCACACGTTCAACGAGGTGTTCGGCGCGACGGGCAACGCCTTCGATCAGACGCTCAGCGCCGGCGGCAGCTCCGGCGGCGCGGCGGTGGCGCTGGCGCTGCGCATGCTGCCGCTCGCCGACGGCAGCGACTTCGCCGGCTCGCTGCGCAATCCCGCCGGCTGGAACGGCGTCTTCGGCCTGCGCCCCTCGCCGGGACGCGTGCCGGCGCTGCCCGAGCCCGACGGCTTTCTCGACCCGCAGCTCGTCACCGACGGGCCGATGGCTCGCACCGTCGCCGACCTGTCGCTCCTGCTCTCCGTGATGAGCGGCGCCGATCCGCGCGCGCCGCTGGCGCTCGCCGAGCCGCCGCTGCCGGCGGCACTGCTGGAAGGGGACGTGCGCGGCCAGCGCATCGGCTGGCTCGGCGACCTCGATGGCGCGCTGCCGATGGAGGACGGGATCCTGCCGCTGGCCGAGCGCGCGCTCGCGGCGCTGAGTGCCGCGGGCTGCGACGTCGAGCCGGCGGCGCTTGGCTTCGACGAGGAGCGACTGTGGCGCTGCTGGCTGGTCTGGCGGCATGCGCTCATCGGCGGCGGCCACCATCGCACTTACGCCGACGCGGACGCGCGAAAAATGCTGAAGCCCGAGATGATCTTCGAGATCGAGGGCGGCGTGAAAGCTCTCCGCGGTTCGACCTCTACGACGCCTCCACGACGCGGACCGCGCTGCGCGCCCGCGATGCTGGGGTCTGCTCGACACCTACGACGCGCTGGCCCTGCCGAGTGCGCAGGTTATTCCCGTTCCCGCGCGACTGGCGCTGGCCGCACGAGATCGCCGGCCGCGCGATGGGACACCTATCATCGCTGGGATGGAGGTCGTGGACGCCGGGCACGCTGTCGGGCTGCCCGGTGATCTGCCTGCCAACCGGCCTCGGGGGCACGCCGGCACGGCCGTCAGGGTTGCAGCTGATCGGGAGACCGGGCGGCGAGCGCGAGCTGCTCCGCCTGGCGCGCTGCTTCGAGATCGAGACCCGGCCGCTGGAGCGGCTGCCAAAGCTCGATCAGAGCTGAACCACGTTCTCCAGCTCGAAGGTCTGGCCTTCGGGATTGGCGCCGATGACGAGCTTCTTGTCGCCGGCGAACGTGTAGGGCGGCACCGGCAGGTTGTAGGGGGCCGGGACGCCAGAATAGACGCGGCCGGAGAGATCGTATTTCGAGCCGTGGCAGGGGCAGAAATAGCCGCCGAGCCAGTCCGCCGACAGCGAGCCCTTCTCAGGCTCGAACTTCGGGATGCAGCCGAGATGGGTGCAGACGCCGACGAGCACGAGATATTCCGGCTTCACCGAGCGATGCCAGTTCTCGGCGTATTTCGGCTGCTGCAGCACGTCGGAATTGGGGTCGCGCAGGCGCGAGACGAGCTCGGGATTCTGTAGAGACTTCAGCGATTCGGGGGTCCGGTTGACGATGAAGATCGGGTGGCCGCGCCACTTCACGATGATCTGCTGACCCGGCTGGATCGCCCCAATGTTGACCTCGAGCGGCGCGCCGGCTGCGATGGTCGCCGCGTCGGGCTGCATCTGGTCGATCAGCGGCCAGACCGCGGCGGCGAGGCCGACCGCGCCGACCGCGCCGGTGGCAATGTAGAGGAAATCACGCTTCGAGGGGTCCTGCGGGCCAGCCGTTACCGTCTGGGTTGGATTTGCGACTGCCATCTCGACCCCGTCACCTCGTCCCGATAGCCGCTTCGCGGCCGATAGAGCTTCCGTTTACAGATCGCGTCGCGCTCTGGCCAGAGGGATGCGTGTCGCACTGCCGGTGGGCGGCGCCTGGCGCGAAACGCGACACCACGGCGCAGCTTGTCTACAATCCTAGTCCATCCGGCGGCTTGTCCCTCACGGGATCTTGGGCGACATCCAGCCATGAGCAATCGTCAGGACGAGCGACGCTACAAGGCGCAGGTGGGTGCGCTCCCGATCCGGCGCAGCGCCGCCGGGCCGGAGGTGCTGCTCGTCACGTCGCGCGAGACGCGTCGCTGGATCATCCCCAAGGGCTGGCCGATGAAGGGCCGCAAGCCCTTCGAGGCGGCGGCGCAGGAGGCCTACGAGGAGGCCGGCGTGACCGGCAAGGTGAGCAAGCATCCGATCGGCGCCTACACCTACCAGAAGCGGCTCGCGAACCGCCTCGAGCCGTGTCGCGTCATGGTCTACGTGCTCGAGGTCGAGGGGCAGCTCGCGGACTGGCGCGAGCGCAAGGAGCGCAAGCGCCAGTGGTTTCCCGCGCTCGAGGCCGCGGAGGCCGTGGCGCAGCCGAAGCTCGCCTCGATGATCCGGGCGCTCTGCCGGCCGCGAACGATGCTCGCCGGCGCGGCCGACGCCGCCGCCTAAAGGCGTCAGCGGACGGGGGCGATGGTGCCCGGCACCGAGGCGGCCGACCGGCGATCCGCGAAACGGGCATTGAGCAGCCGGGTCACCGGCGTCTCGATCCACAGATGGATCGCCACGGCGACGAGCGCCGACGCCGCGATCTCGGCGAGGACCAGCGGCCAGAAGCCGAGCGCCGGCGCGAGATGCGACGCGAGATACGCCTTGCGCGCCGCGACCAGCACGAGCGGATGAAAGAGGTAGAGCGCGTAGGAGGCGTCGCCGAGCAGCCGGAGCGACGCCGCGAGCCGGCCTTCGCTGCGCGGCGCCGGCTGCGCCAGGACGACGGCGGCGAAGAGCGCGGCCATCGGGAGACCGCAGGCGAGGAGCCGCGGCAGGCCGCTGGGATCGACGCCGAAGACGGCGACCCGCACGCATGCGCGCGAGGTCGAGCGCCAGCACGGCGACGGCCGCAAGGCCGAGCGCCAGGGCCGCCGGGCGCGGCAGGCGGACCCCGCGTCGCCAGGCGAGGGCGATCCCCATGCCGAGCGCGAACTCCAGCACGATCGGGTCGCTCCAGAAGGCGAGCGCCGTGACCGTGGGCTGCGCCACGAGGCCGAGGGCGACGAGCAGCGCGAGCGTCGCCGTGACGGCGGCGCCCGCCGCCTCGCGGCGCAGCATCAGGAACGCGGCGAAGACGACATAAAAGAACATCTCGTAGTTCAGCGTCCAGCCGAGCGCCACGATGGGGCGGGGCACGCCGTCGCCCGGCCGCGCGTAGGGCACGAAGCCGGCCGAGGTGACGATCTCGGCGAGGCCGGGCAGGCGCGCTTGGCCGGTGCGCGCGAGGAGGGCGGCCACCACCAGCGCGATGGCCGTGACGATCCAGTAGAGCGGCACGATGCGGATCACCCGCCGGGTCAGGAACGCCCGCGCGGCGCCCGGCGTCGCGAACAGCCCGTTCGCGGCGTGCACCATGATGAAGCCGGAGATGACGAAGAACAGGTCGACGCCGGCGACCCAGGGCAGGAGGCTAGATCGCGCTAAGACCGCCCCGATCTTCTGCGCGGCGAAGGCCGCATCGTCCTGCGCATGGGCGAGCACGACCATCGAGGCGGCGATGGCACGCAGGATCTGGATCGATCCGATCTGCCTCATCTGGCGGTGGGCTCGCGGGGCCGGAGCCCGGCAGTCTGGCGGGGCGCGCTTAGCGAAGCGTTACGGCGCCTTTCGCCACATTGGACAAGCGCGCCCAGCTGTCTAAGCTCTTCCTAAGGGCCGCCGCCACGTGCGGCCCATTGAGGAAGTGCCCGGATGTTCAAGGTCCTGATCCTGATCTGCGCCGCCACCGTCGATCATGCCGCGTGCACGCAGCAGACCGCGATGGACGTCGTGCGCGGCCCGCTCGCCCACACGATCGACCAGTGCATCAAGGAGAGCCAGTCGACGCTCGCGCAGACCTCGATCGCGCCCGAGGCCGGCAAGCAGTACATGAAGGTCGTCTGCGAGAGCCAGAAGACCTCCTAGTACCCTGTTGTTTTAGTTGCCCTGCGAGGGGCGCCGGCGGTGGTGGCGCGGCGGACGCGGCGCCTCGCCCGGGCGGGTCGCAGGCTTCGCGTGCTGCGGCTTGGGACCGGCCGCCGGACGTCGCTGGTCGCCACGCGGGGCAGGGCGCTTGCTCTGCTGCGGCCGCTGCTGTTGCGGCGGACGCCGCGTCTCTTTCGGCTCGGCCGCCGCGGCCGCCGGATCGCGACGGTCCTCGGAGGGGATCGTCTGGCGCGTCAGCTTCTCGATCGCCTTGAGGAACGCGCGCTCCTCGCCGTCGCACAGCGAGATCGCCTGGCCGGCGGCGCCGGCGCGGGCGGTGCGGCCGATCCGGTGCACGTAGGATTCCGGGATGTTCGGCAGGTCGAAGTTGACGACGTGGCTCACCGCCTCGACGTCGATGCCGCGCGCCGCGATGTCGGTGGCGACGAGCAGCTTCGTCGTCCCGGTCTTGAAGCCGGCGAGCGCGCGCTCGCGCTGGTTCTGGCTCTTGTTGCCGTGGATCGCGACGGCCGAGATGCCGGCCTCCTCGAGGTGGCGGACGACGCGGTCGGCGCCGTGCTTGGTGCGGGTGAACACCAGCGCGCGGTCCATGCTCTCCGAGCGAACGAGGTCGGCAAGCACGTGCCGCTTGCGCGAGGCCTCGACGAAGATGACGCGCTGGTCGACGCGGTCGGCGGTCTTCGAGATCGGCGTCACCGAGACCTGGACGGGGTCGCGCAGCAGGTCGCCGGCAAGCGCGCCGATCTCGTTCGGCATGGTCGCCGAGAAGAACAGGCTCTGCCGCTGCTTCGGCAGCAGCGGCACGATGCGGCGCAGCGCGTGGATGAAGCCCATGTCGAGCATCTGGTCGGCCTCGTCGAGGACGAAGGTCTCGACTTTGTCGAGGCGCAGCGTGCGCTGCTCGAGGTGGTCGATCAGCCGGCCGGGAGTCGCGACGAGGATGTCGACGCCGCGCATGACGCGATCGATCTGCGGGCGGATCGAGACGCCGCCGAAGACGGTGGTGATCGCATAGCCATAATGCTGGCCGTAGGTCGCGAAGCTCTCGGCGATCTGGCTGGCCAGCTCGCGCGTCGGCGACAGGATCAGCGAGCGGCAGGTGTTGCGCTCGGGGCGCATCCGCTCGACGGAGAGCCGCTGCAGGATCGGCAGGGCGAAGGCCGCGGTCTTGCCGGTGCCGGTCTGCGCGATGCCGAGCAGGTCGCGTCCCTCGAGGACGTGGGGGATGGCCTGGGCCTGGATAGGGGTTGGGTTGGTGTAACCTTCTGCCTCGAGAGCCTGCAGCAGGCGCTGGTCGAGGCCGAGGTCGGCGAAACGGAGTGAGGTGTGCTGGTTCAAGCGGGCGCTTTCGGGCGGACGCAGCCGGGCGCGCTCGCGCCGATGACTGCGTCTAGGGAGCTGGGAGATCCGTGCGTGACCGGCTCCGGTCGGGCGGCGGCTGGCGGTCCGGGTGCGCCGCATCTTCGATAGCCGAAGTCAGTCGGGGCGCAGACGATCACGCGGCCAGGTAGCCGTGGCGCGCCTCTCGCGCGACGTGGAGCACTTGAGGCGATTCCTTCCAAAATGCAAGAGAATTAATGTTGCGCTGCACATCAGAAAGACGGCGCCGGGGGGCTGACAGAATCGTCGGCTCGGGTAATCTCCCCTCATGCGCAACCAACTGAGAGGAGGTGATCCAGTGTCTCATTGTCACGACGCGAGCCAGCTGGAGGTCTCTTTCAAGGCGAACTGAGCCTTGGCTGAGAGACGTCGGCATTCGCGCTGACATTGCTGGTTTCGACGGCTGCTAGCTCCAGCCTGAGAACCTCCGAGATTGAAAGCCCCGGTCCGCCGGGGCTTTCGCCTTTTTCGGGCACATGCTTCCGGCCACTCCACTAGCCATCCCACCGGTCATGAAGTCGCCACCGCGCGCCTGTTTCGTTGCCTTGCCGCGACCCGTCTCGTAAAGAGGCGCCCGAACCGGAATGGGCCGGTCTTCGAGACGAGATGGCAACGCAATCCCACGAGAGCCTGACGAGCTTCCGCCGCGTCGAAGCGAGCTCGAGCCGCAAGTTCGGACTGACGGTCGGCGCGATCCTGTGCGCGCTCGCGCTGTGGCCGGTCCTGCGCCACGGCGTCCACCCGAGGTACGTCCTGCTGTCGATCGGTGCCGCGCTTCTGGTGCTCGGCCTCGTCGCGCCGCGGGTGCTCGATCCGCTGAACGCGCTCTGGTTCAAGCTCGGCATGGTGCTCACCAAGATCACCAACCCGATCGTCATGGGCATCATGTACTTCGTCGCGGTCGTGCCGATGGGCTGGCTGCTGCGCGGCAAGGACCTGCTGCGGCTTAAGCGGAACGCCGACGCCGACACCTACTGGGTGGAGCGCGCCACGCCGGCCTCGCCGCTCACCAAGCAATTCTGACGTAGCGAAGGAGCGCACCATGTCGATCGTCATGGAGCTGATCGATTTCCTCGGGGCCCGCAAGAAGTTCTGGCTGCTGCCGCTGATCGTGCTGTTCGTCGTGGTCGGCGGCCTGCTCGTGCTGAGCCAGGGCTCGGTCGTCGCGCCGTTCATCTACTCGCTGTTCTAGGTCGGTCAGCCAGGTGCGCGTTCTCGGTCTTTCGGCATTCTATCACGACAGCGCGGCCGCCCTCGTCGAGGACGGTCGCATCCTGGCGGCGGCCCAGGAGGAGCGCTTCACGCGCGTCAAGCACGACCCCGGCTTTCCGGGCCATGCGCTGCGCTACTGCCTCGAGGCTGCAGGCGCCGCAGGCCAGGGGGCCGGCGCATCGATCGACCAGGTGGTCTTCTACGAGAAGCCGTTCCTCAAGTTCGAGCGGCTGATCGAGACCTATCTCGCCTTCGCGCCGAAGGGCTTCGCCTCGTTCCGCAAGGCGATGCCGCTGTGGATCGGCGAGAAGCTGTTCCAGCGCGACCTGCTCGTGAAGGAGCTGAAGGCGATCGATCCGGCGCTCGCCGAGAAGGGCAAGATGCGCTTCGCCGAGCATCATTTCTCACATGCGGCGTCGGCCTACTTCCCGTCGCCCTACGAGGAGGCCGTCGTCCTCACGATGGACGGCGTCGGCGAATGGGCGACGACCTCGCTCGCGATCGGGCGCGGCGACGACCTGAAGATCGAGCGCGAGATCTTCTTCCCGCATTCGCTCGGGCTGCTCTACTCGGCCTTCACCTACTACACCGGCTTCAAGGTGAACTCCGGCGAGTACAAGGTGATGGGCCTCGCGCCCTACGGCGAGCCGCGCTTCGCGCAGACGATCCTCGACAACCTGATCGACCTCAAGCCCGACGGCAGCTTCAAGCTCGACCTCGACTATTTCGACTATTGCACCGGCTTCACGATGACGAACCGCAAGTTCGACGCGCTGTTCGGCGGACCGCCGCGCCAGGGCGAGCAGCAGCTCGACCAGAAGCACATGGATCTCGCCGCCTCGATCCAGGCGGTGACGGAGGAGGTGATGCTGCGCCTCACCCGCTCGGTCGCCAGGACGAGCGGCGTGAAGAACCTCTGCCTCGCCGGCGGCGTCGCGCTGAACTGCGTCGCCAACGGCAAGATCCTCCGCGACGGGCATTTCGAGAACATCTACATCCAGCCGGCGGCCGGCGATGCCGGCGGCGCGCTCGGGGCGGCGCTGACGGGCTACTACGACGGCAAGCCCGGCCGCATGGTCAACGGGCACGATTCGATGCAGGGCTCGTACCTCGGGCCGGCCTACGACGATGCCGAGACCGAGCGCCGCCTGACCGCCGCCAAGGCCGTCTACAAGCGGCTCGACGACGACGCGCTCGTCGAGGCTGTGGCGCAGGCGCTGGCCGACGGCAAGGCGATCGGCTGGCACCAGGGCCGCATGGAGTTTGGCCCGCGCGCGCTCGGCAACCGCTCGATCCTCGGCGACCCGCGCTCGCCGACGATGCAGAAGATCCTCAATCTCAAGGTGAAGTACCGCGAGAGCTTCCGCCCCTTCGCGCCGGCGGTGCTGCGCGAGGACGTCTCCGACTGGTTCGAGATCGAGACGGATTCGCCCTACATGCTGCTCGTCGCCAACGTGAAGCCCGAGCGCTGCATCGCGATGAGCGAGGACCAGCAGAAGCTGTTCGGCATCGACAAGCTGAACATCGCCCGCTCGTCGATCCCCGCGGTCACGCATGTCGACTATTCGGCGCGCATCCAGACCGTGCACGCGGAGACCAATCCGCGCTTCCACGCGCTGATCGCGCGCTTCAAGGCGCTGACCGGCTGCCCGATCCTCGTCAACACCAGCTTCAACGTGCGCGGCGAGCCGATCGTCGCGACGCCCGAGGACGCGTTCCGCTGCTTCATGGGCTGCGACATCGACGTGCTCGCCGTCGGCAATTGCCTGCTCGAGAAGGCCGACCAGGACCCGGCGCTGGCCAAGGACTACAAGGACGCCTTCGCGCTCGACTGACGCGCTATCTCGGGCCCGCCGGCTTCAGCACGTCGGGCAGGGTCGCCTTCAGGTCATCGACGAGCTTGCTTGCCACAAGGCGATTTGCGAGCGCGCTCGGATGGCCGTCGCCGGGGATGGTCATGACTTGGCCCGGCTGCGGCGTCACCCCGGCGTCGACGAGATGGACGCCGGACTCGGCGAGGCGGCCGCGAACGCCGGCCTCGGTGAAGCCGGTGCCGTCGAGATAGTGGTCCGGCGCCGGGACGTAGTGGACGACGAGCGGGACGCCGTACTTGTCGTGCGCGAGGTCGGCGACCGCGCCGACGATCGCCAGCCACGTCTCGAGATCGCCATGCGTCGGCCGCTGCAGAACCGGCGCGAGGAACGCCTGGTAGGCCGCTGATTCCTTGTAGAATTCCTGGACCTTGCGGTTGAGGCCGACGGCGCACGGGCCGAGGTATTTTATGGCGCCGTCGACCCGCTCGTAGCGCGGCGCGCGGACCGAAAAGTTCGGCTTGCAGGCGGCGCGCTCGGAATGCCACGGCCCGGTAAGCAGCACGAAGGCGCGGGCGCCGGCGAGCTCCTTGTCGAAGAGCCCGACCTGCATCTCGCGCAGCGCCTGCGCCGGGCTGTAGGCGGAGAAGCCGAGATTGACGACCTTGAAGCTTGGCACGAGGTCGGCGAAGGCCTGCGCCTCGGTGTCCTTGTCGTCGAGCCCCTCGCCGAACGTGTTGCTGTCGCCGAAGAAGGCGACGACCGGCCCGGCGCCCGACCTCGTGGACCGCAGGAGGTCGTCGTCGATCGTGTAGGTCACCTTGTAGATTGTCTTGCCGTCGACCTTCTTCTCGGCGGGATAGGTGCCCGGCTTCTGCGGACCCCAGCCGAGCTCCGGCCGCGCACCCCACAGCCCCGGCGGATGCAACACCTCGACGCGCGGCTCGATGGCCAGCGCGACCGTCTCGAGCAGGGCGACCCCGAGCAGCAGCGCGGCGACCATGACGAGGACGTTCTGCGCCCGCCCCCGACAAAGCGAGGCGAGATCGGCGGCAAGAACGAAGAGCGCGACGAACGCGGCGAGCCGCACGTAGGATCCGAAGGAGGAGACCGCCCAGACGAGCGCGGCGATCGAGGCGACCGGCAGGACGACGGCGCGCAGCAGGAAGGAAAGGGAACGCAATTCTGGCCTCTGGAGACACGATGTCGCGATCGGCTCGCAGGCTCAGACGGCGATACGATGACAAGCGGGGCGCGACGCACAGGCGCGCGGCACTGGCGAAATCATCCACAGGTTGGCCGCTTATTGCGGCTTTCGCCTCGCGTCGGCGGTGCTATCGTCGAGGCGTCCCAACGTAGTTGATTCGGTCTGAGCGGCAGGCCGATGCGGCGAGGGCAAGCGTTTCGAGGACGAGTCACTTGGCAAAGGATTCCTTTTCGCCGCCGCGTGACCAAGAGGCCAACGAGGAGTCGGGCGAGCGCCTGGACCTCGTCGAGGTCGCCGGCAGGATCAAATGGTTCGACGTTTCTAAGGGCTACGGCTTCATCGTCCAGGACGAGGAAGGCCCTGATGTCCTGCTCCACGTCACGACGTTGCGCCGTGACGGGTTCCAGACCGCCCACGAGGGTGCGCGCGTCGTCTGCGAGGCGACCGCGCGCGCCAAGGGCCTGCAGGCCTTCCGCGTCGTGTCGATGGACGAGTCGACGGCGGTGCACCCGGCGCAGCTGCCGTCGCGCACCCACGTCCAGGTGACGCCGTCGAGCGGCTTCGAGATCGTGGTCGTCAAATGGTTCAACCGGGTGCGCGGTTTCGGTTTCGTGTCGCGCGGCGACGGTACCGACGACATCTTCATCCACATGGAGACGCTGCGGCGCTACGGCATCGCCGAGCTGAAGCCGGGCGACCCGCTGCTCGTCCGCTTCGGCGACGGACCCAAGGGCCTGATGGCGGCCGAGGTACGGCTCCTGGAAACGACGCTCCCGCAATCGCATTAGCCGGAGCGGCGGGCGCTGCTCGCGAGCGCTTGCCGTTGCCGTCGCGGCATGCTTGATCCGCCGCGCACATGCGAGGTGACGGGATGGTTCGCTCTCTGGCTCTTGCCTCTTGCCTGTTCGTCGTCACGCCGGCTTTTGCCGCCGGCCCGGAGCGCCCGCTGGTGCTCGAGACGGCGAGCGGCCCGCATCGCTTCACGGTGGAATGGCAGCGCACCGAGGCGGAGCGCGAGCGCGGCCTCATGGATCGCAAGTCGATGCCGCGCGATCACGGCATGCTCTTCGATTTCCGCCCGAACCCCGTGCCGGTCGTGTTCTGGATGAAGGACACCTACATCCCGCTCGACATGATCTTCATCGGCAGCGATGGCCGCGTGGTCAACATCAAGCACGACGCCAAGCCGATGGACGAGACGATGATCCCGTCGAACGCCCCAACGCTCGGCGTGCTCGAGGTGGATGCCGGCGTCGCCGACGCCATCGGGCTCAAGGTCGGCGACAAGGTCGAGCACGAGATGTTCGGCAACGCGCCGAACTAGGTCTCGATCCGGTCCTCCGGCTGCGGCGCCGCGGCCTTTCGCTACTCGGGCAGGGCGCCCGGCGCGTACCCCTGTCGCTTCAGCCGCTGTATCGCGAGGTCGAGCGCGGACAGAAAGGCCGAGCGGTCGCGCGGCGCGAACGGTGGCGGGCCGCCGGTCACTTCGCCGGCCGAGCGCAGGGAGTCCATGAGGTTGCGCGTCGCCAGGGTCGCGCCGATCGACGCCTCGCTGTGCAGCTTGCCGTTCGGCGCGATGACGCTGGCGCCGGCCTTCACGCAGCGCGCGGCGAGCGGGATGTCGGCCGTCACGACGATCGCGCCCGGTCCGGCCCGCGCCGCGATCCAGTCGTCGGCGACGTCGGGCCCGTCCGCGACGTGGACGCGGCGGATCGAGCCGTCGCGCGGCACGGCGATCGGCGAATTGGCAACGATCGCCACCTGCAGACGATGGCGGGCGGCGACGCGATAGACCTCGTCCTTGACCGGGCAGGCGTCGGCATCGACCAGGACGAACATTTCACGGGACGACATCAGACCTCTTTCCAATGGTCAGGCGTGAACCCGATGCGGGCCCATAGGATTGTCAGGGGTGTTTGCGTTCGAGCAAGGTCAGGCATCGGGTTGGACGGACGTAGTCGTACGACTGTGGCGCTGAAAGCTTGGCCGTAATACCAGCGCAAATCGCCGCTTCAATCGCATCCATTACGCTCTGAAAGGGGAGACGACATGAGACTGAAGAGCCTGGGCAGCGCTGCTGTCATCGCCATGACGCTGGCCGGCACGATGGCCCTCTCGGTGCAGCCCGCCGATGCGTGGTGCGGCCGCTGGGGCCGTTGCGGCTGGCGCGGCGGTTGGGGCTGGGGCCCCGGCGCTGTGGCCGCCGGCATCGTGGCGGGCGCCGCGGTCGGCACCGCCGCCGCCGTCGCCGGTCGTCCGTATGGCCCCGGGCCGTACGGCTACTATGGCCGCCCCCGCGGCTACTATGCGTGCCCTCCGGGCTATCACTGGGGCCCGGGCGGTCGCGCCTGCTACGCCAACTAAGGTTACCCGCATCGCACGATACGCCGGCCTTCGGGCCGGCGTTTTCGTATTCGGCTCACGATGTGTTGAAACGCGTTGCGCCTGCACTTGTGCTGCGCCTTTTTGCAGCCTCGATTGCTTAAGTCCCTCTTAATACATTCGCGACAGTTTCACTTTTGCCACGAAGCTACACTTTCGAGGGGGACGTTCAATGACGCTTAACAAATATCTGTCGGCGGCCACGGTCGCCCTGACGATCGCCGGCACGACCGCCGCGATGACGAGCCCTGCCGCGGCCTGGTGCCGTTGGGGTTGCGGCTGGGGCTGGGGCGGTCCCGCCGTCGCCGCCGGCGTCGTCGCCGGCGCCATCACCGGCGCCGCCGTCGCCTCCGCCGTCGCGCCGCGCCCCGCCTATCCGCCGCCGGCCTACGGCTACGGCCCCGGGCCGGGACCCGCCGGCTACGCGGTCTGCCCCGAGGGCTACCACCTCGGCCCCGCCGGCCGCGCCTGCCGCCCCAACTACTGATCGCCAGCGTCTTCGATCGCGCGATGCCCGGCCCAGTGCCGGGCATCGTCGTTTTCCGGCGCTGCTATCCGCTGTTGCGGAGCCCTGCCGCGATGCCGTTGATCGAGAGGTGCACGCCCGCGCGCACCTCGTCGTCCGCCGCGTCGGCGCGGAGCATCCGCAGGAGCTCGACCTGCACGTGGTTCATCGGGTCGAGGTAGGGGAAGCGGTTGTTGATCGAACGCTCGAGCAGCGGGTTCGAGGCGAGCAGGCGATCCTGCTCCATGATCGCGAAGAGATGCTTCACCGTGAGATCGTACTCGCGGGTGATCTCGGAGAAGATCTTCTTGCGCAGCGCCTCGTCCTCGACGAGATCGGCGTAGCGCGACGCCACCGCCAGGCTCGCCTTGGCGAGCACCATGTCCATGTTGGCGAGCTGGGTGCGGAAGAAGCCCCACTCGTTCATCATCTCCTGGAGCAGCTCGAGCTTGCCGCCCTTGGCGAGCCACTGGTCGATCGCCGAGCCGAAGCCGTACCAGCCGGGCAGCATCACGCGGCACTGCGCCCAGGAGAAGACCCAGGGGATGGCGCGCAGGTCCTCGACCTTGCGCGTCTTCTTGCGCGAGGCCGGACGCGAGCCGAGGTTCAGAGTCGCGATCTCGTTGATCACCGTCGAGTTCCAGAAGTACTCCTCGAAGCCCTCCGTCTCGTAGACGAGCTTGCGATAGGCCTCGAAGGCGAGCTGCGAGATCTCGTCCATCGCCTCGCGGTAGCGGTCCGGCGGCGGCGGCAGCTTCGAATCGATCAGCGAGGCTTCGAGCGTCGCGGCGACGATGATGTTGAGGTTGCGCCGGCAGGTGTCCTTGTTGGCGTATTTTGACGAGATGATCTCGCCCTGCTCGGTGAGGCGGATCTGGCCCCGCACGGTGCCGGGCGGCTGCGCCAGGATCGCCTGGTAGCTCGGCCCGCCCCCGCGCCCGACCGTGCCGCCGCGGCCGTGGAACAGGCGCATGCCGATGCCGGCTGCCTTGAAGACCTCGATGAGCTGCGTCTCGGCCTTGTAGAGCTCCCAGCCCGAGGTGACGAAGCCGCCGTCCTTGTTCGAATCCGAGTAGCCGAGCATCACCTCCTGCGTGTTGCCGCGCGAGGCGATGATCTTCGACAGGTGGCGGTTCTTGAACACCGCCTCCATGATTCCCGCGCACGCCCGCAGATCGCCGATCGTCTCGAACAGCGGCACGAGGTTCACCGCCGAGTTGCCGTCGCGATCGATGAGGCCGACCTCCTTCAGGAGCACCGCCAGCTCGAGCAGGTCGGAGACCGATTCCGACATCGAGATGATCGCCGTGTGGATGATCTTGTGCCCGAAACGCTTCTGCGCCGTCACCGCCATCCGGAAGACGCCAAGCTCGGTCTCGGTCTCCTCGGAATATTTGATGAAGGGCGAGACGAGCGGGCGCGCCGTGTCGAGCTCCTTTTCGAGGATCGCGACGCGCTCGGCCTCGTCCTTGGCGAGATAGTCGGTGCCGGGCGCCACGGTCTCCAAAAGCTCGGCGATCGTGCGCTGATGCACCGCCGAGTTCTGGCGCAGGTCGATCGAGGCGAGATGGAAGCCGAAGCAATCGACCGAGCGCAGCAGCCGGTGCAGCCGGCCGCGCGTGAGAATGCCGGACTTGTTGTCGACGAGCGACTGACGGATCGTCTCGAGGTCGGCCCTGAACTCGGCCGGCCCGGAATAGGGCGTCACGCCGTCGGTCGGCGCGTTCTCGAAGACGCGCACCGTCGCGGTGAGCCGCTTCGCCATGCCGTTCAGCGCGCGGCGGTAGGCCTCGTTCTGCTGCGCCTCGCTGCCGTCGTCGCCGAGGTCGGCGAGCCGCTCGAGTTCGGTGTTGTGGCGAACGATGTTGTCGGAGAGCGTCAGCTCCTTGCGGAGGTTGAGGCACTCCTCGCGGTAGTGCCGGATGATCTTCATCCCGTGCATGCGCGTCGTGGTCTCGACGACCTGCGCCGTGACGAACGGGTTGCCGTCGCGGTCGCCGCCGATCCAGCTGCCGAGCCGCAGGAACGAGGGGATCGGCTGCGGCGTCTCGTTCGAGGCGATCGCCTCCATCTCCTTCTCGACGGTCTGGTAGATGATCGGGACCTCGGAGAGCAGCGAGTAGTCATAATAGGTCAGCCCGTTGGCGACCTCGTCGACGACGGTGAGCTTGCGACGGCGCAACAAGCTCGTCTGCCACAGCGACAGGACCGCCTCGTAGATCGACTGCTTGATCTGCTCGCGCTCGTCCTCGGTGAAGTCGCGCTCGTTGAAGAGGTCGAGCCGGCGGGCAACCGCCATCTCCCAGGTCTGCGTCGAGCGGCGGCGCACCTCCGTCGGGTGCGCGGTCAGCACCGGCGAGATGAAGGCGTGCTCGAAGAAGGCCTGCAGCTCGCCCTTGCCGATGCCGGCGGCCTTCGCGTCCTCGAAGGCGCGGCGGATGGTGCCGACGCGCGGCTTCGAGCCGGCGATGGCATGGGCGCGGGTGCGACGGCGGTGGTGCGCATCCTCGGCGATGTTGGCGAGATGCGAGAAATAGGAGAACGAGCGCACGACGAGCGCGGCCTGGCGCGGCGACAGCGAGCGCAGGATGTCGTGCAGCGTCTTGGCGTCCTTGTCGCTGCGGCCGCGATGGAAGCGCACCGAGGTCTGGCGGACCTGCTCGACGATGTCGAAGATGTCCTCGCCTTCCTGGTCGCGGATCGTGTCGCCCAGGATCGCGCCCAGCAGGCGGATGTCGTCCTTCAGCGGTCCGTCCTTGTCGGCGAACTGCTGGAACTCGGCGAACTCGGCGTGCTCGGACTTGGCCAAAGGAACACTCCCCACGAGGATTACTGTCCTATGTCTATAGGGGTAGAACGACCGCCGCCAAGGCTGCATTCCCTAAAGAAAAATCGTGAGGCGGCTACAGATTAATTAATGGGCAGGCGGGGAGGGCGGCGGTCGGCCAGCCGCAGCGACTTGTCGAGCGACACGAGTAGGATCGCACGCATGAGCAACGGGCCCATCGTGAAGTCGTCCGGACCGAGCGGGTCGGCCCTCCAGGTCGCCGGTGTCGCGCTCCTGCTGCAGGCAGGGTTGCGCGCCTTCTTTCTCGCGATCTTCCTGCTCACCCTCTCGGCCAATCCGCGCTTGAGCCAGATCATCCTGGGTCAGGCCTACCTGCTCACGATGTCCGTCCTTATGCCGACCGCTTTTGCCGTCGCGGGCGTCGTCGCAGGCATCATGCTGCTGGCCCGCGCTCGAGCCGCGGCGGCCGTCGCCCGAGCCTTCTGCGTGATCGGTCTGCTGGTCTTGGCCTACGGGGCGTTTCAGATCGCATTCATGCAGGTCTACAAGTCGCACCCGCTCCCGATGCAGACGTATGTGCTGATGGCTCTCAACGGGGTGATCTACGTCGGAACGCTGATCGCGGTGTCGCGGTCGGCGTGACGCGGTCGCGCCCGGCGCTGCGGTCAGGCTGCAGCGACCTGTGGCGCGCTTTCGGAGGTCGGCTCCACGCACATCATCTGCTGCACCTTGCCGAGGAGCATTGCCCAGGCCTCGAAGTCGATGATCGGATTTCCGAGAGCGTCCTTCGGCGATTGCGGGAGGACGCCGATGCAGAGACCCTCGCCGAGCCGGACGACGTCGCCGATCGAAGCGCCGGCGCCTGCCGTCGCCTGCGGCAGCACCGCTTGCACGCCGAGGAGCGTCACGGGCCCGTAGGCGCGCAGCGCACCATGCAGCCGCTGCAGGCCCGCGACGTCGAGCGCGGCGGAGCGGTAGACGAAGATCTTCTCGGCCGCCCGCAGGTCTTCGATGAACTTGTCGCGAAGATAGACGATGCGCCGGCACATTTTTGCGTAGACGTCGTCGGGATCGGCGCGGGGGACGTGAAGGAACGTGTGCATCGCGAGATACCAGCGCCGATCCGTGACGAACAGCTCGCCCATGGGCGTCGCGTGGATTTCCGTGTTGCTGGGCTCGCCCAGGCCCTCGAATCCTTGCTCCAGCGCGGCGATCAGGCTGTCGAGGTCGACATCGTTCCAGCGCAGCAGGCCCAGTGGTTCGGCGCCAAACCGTCGTTGCACCAACCCTAGCTCGCAATCGTCGCCCACACTCTCGAATTTGAGAGCGAGACGGCGCATCGGTTCGTCGTCGAGCACAGCGACGTCGGCCTTCGCCGGCGTCTTGACCGCCTCTTCGGTCAGCTCGCTCATCCCGACACCGTGCAGAGCGTAGCCGCGCGCCTGCATGGCGCCGGCATCGTCGGGCGCGCGTCGGCAGTACTCCGTCCATAGGGTAGCCGCGCGAGCCCAGTCGTGCTTGGCCGTGGCAAGCTCCCCGTCGGCGGCAAGCAGGCCGAGATCGTCAGGGTAGCGGCGCCGCGCCGAGGCGATCACCGCAGATGCGGTCTTGATATCGCCGAGCCGGATCAGGCTTTGCGCGTAGCCCTCAAGCCAGTCCGGGTGCGGCTTGGCGCGCATCATCGCGCGACGCCAGAAGGCCGCGGCGGCATCCGGGCGGTTGCCGTGAAGCGCGAGACGTGCGGCTTCGGTCAGGATCCGGACGTTCTTGGGATAGCGGCCGACCACGCTGTCGACGAGGTTTTGGGCCTCCGAAAGCCGGCCGAGCTGCCGGAGGCTCGACGCGAGGCGCGCGACGGCAAGAGGCTCGCTTGCGCCGAGACGACGCGCGCAGTTCCAATACCGGACGGCTTCAGCGTGGCGGCCACGCTCCTGCGCGGCCGTCCCGGCCGCCGACGCGAGACTGCGGCTGCGGGGATGGGTTGCGCGCGCAGCTTCAAGCAACGCGTCGGCGCTCTCGTAGCGGCGCGCTTTCAGCAGGCCCAAAGCGATAAAGGAGAGAGATCGCGCTTTCACCGCCGAGACTGCGGCGGCGAGGCCCGCATCTCGTGGCGCGCGGCGGCGTCGAGCGGCTTCGCTCGGGTCGCCCGGAAGTGGTTGCGATAGGCCCGGCATCAAGACAGCCCGAAACACCAATTTGGCCGCATACCAAGGGTGCTTCCCAGCCGCAACGTCACGCAGGACGTAGCGCCTGTCTGCGACGGCATGAGACCAGTTTGCCATTGGAGATGAACGATAATCTGGATGCTTGTGTGGCTTCCCGGACACGCCAGGCGCGCCGGCGGGTCGCTAACCGCGGGGATCGACCGAGGTCGGCGAGCGCCTCGATGCTTGCCGTGCCAAAGATGGTAGAGACACACGTTTGGATCCCCAGGAGGCCCCGCCCGTGACCACCATGCTCGCCCGTCTCGCCGAACGCCGCGCCGAGGCCGAGGCCGGCGGCGGAGAGCGCCGCGTCGCGGCGCAGCACGAGAAGGGCAAGCTCACCGCCCGCGAGCGCATCGAGCTGCTCCTCGACGAGGGCTCGTTCGAGGAATTCGACATGTTCGTGCAGCACCGCGCGGTCGATTTCGGCATGGCGGCGCAGAAGATCCCGGGCGACGGCGTGGTGACGGGCTGGGGCACGATCTCGGGCCGCACGGTCTTCGTCTTCGCCAAGGACTTCACCGTGTTCGGCGGCTCGCTGTCGGAGACGCACGCGCAGAAGATCATGAAGATCCAGGACATGGCGCTGCGCAACCGCGCGCCGATCATCGGGCTCTTCGATGCCGGCGGCGCGCGCATCCAGGAGGGCGTGGCGGCGCTCGGCGGCTACGGCGAGGTGTTCCAGCGCAACGTGCTGGCGTCGGGCGTCATCCCGCAGATCTCGGTGATCATGGGGCCGTGCGCGGGCGGCGACGTCTATTCGCCGGCGATGACCGACTTCATCTTCATGGTGAAGGGCACGAGCTACATGTTCGTCACCGGCCCCGACGTCGTGAAGACGGTGACGAACGAGACGGTGACGGCGGAAGAGCTCGGGGGCGCCTCGATCCATACCGTGAAGAGCTCGATCGCCGACCGCGCCTACGAGAACGACGTCGAGGCGCTGCTGCAGGTGCGCCGGCTCGTCGACTTCCTGCCGGCGTCGAACGTCGCGCCGTCGCCGCAATGGCCGGCGCCGCTCGCGGAAGCCGACGACGTGTCGCTCGACACGCTCGTGCCCGAAAACGCCAACATGCCCTACGACATCAAGGAGCTGATCCATAAGGTCGCCGACGACGGCGACTTCTTCGAGATCCAGGAGGCGCACGCCCGCAACATCGTCGTCGGCTTCGGCCGCGTCGAGGGCCGCACCGTCGGTTTCGTCGCCAACCAGCCGGCCGTCCTCGCCGGCGTGCTCGATTCCGACGCGTCGCGCAAGGGCGCGCGCTTCGTCCGGTTCTGCGACTGTTTCTCGATCCCGATCGTCACCTTCGTCGACGTGCCCGGCTTCCTGCCCGGCGTGAGCCAGGAGTACGGCGGCCTCATCAAGCACGGCGCCAAGCTGCTCTTCGCCTACGCCGAGGCGACGGTGCCGAAGGTGACGCTGATCACGCGCAAGGCGTTCGGCGGCGCCTACGACGTGATGGCCTCGAAGCACCTGCGCGGCGACCTCAACCTCGCCTGGCCGACCGCGCAGATCGCCGTGATGGGCGCCAAGGGCGCGGTCGAGATCATCTTCCGCGCCGACCTCAAGGACGCCGACAAGATCGCGGCGAAGACCAAGGAATACGAGGACAACTTCCTGTCCCCCTTCGTCGCCGCCGAGCGCGGCTACATCGACGAGGTGATCATGCCGTCCGCAACGCGCCGGCGCATCGCCCGCGGCCTCGCACTGCTGCGCAACAAGACGCTGGAGAACCCCTGGAAGAAGCACGACAACATCCCGCTCTAGCGCGGGCTACTTCGCGGCTTTCCTGATGGTGTACATGTTCGAGATCGAGACGAAGGCGGTGGGTCCGGCCATGCCGCGATCCTGCATCGAGCTGTTGATGTTGACAGACGACAGCGCGCACTCGCCGCCGAAGACCTGGTGCAGGGTCTCGCACTCGCGCCCGGCTAGAGCGTAGAGCTGCTTGCGCGCGTCCTCGGTCGCCTTCAGGGCGGCATCCGTCGAGGCGGGGCTGGCGACCGGCACGTTGACGCTGATCTGCGATCGGACCTCGATGACCGATGGATCGCACAGGCCACGCCCCATGCACTGGGCGTTCGCCGGAGGCGCCACGGAAAGAATGATCAAGCACAGCAGAAATGATAAAACGCGCATCCGGCAATCCCCAAAACCAAACTTGGATAGATTATCATTGCTGCATGAGAGCCGCAGCATAGTTTGTCGATAAACGTAAACAATGACGATATATTTACGTTGTCTAGCGGGGTCAGTCCTTGGCGGTCCCGCTTAAGCGATCGATCCGAACGCGTGCTTGGTCTGCTCAAAAATGTTCATGTCGTAGTCGAGAACCGCTTCGACCTCGGGAATCGCCTTGAGCTTCTTCGACAGCTCGATCACCCGGCCGAACTCGGTCATCGTCGGGACCGCACCGCCGGGCAGGCCGAGCATCTCGCACAGCGCCTCCGAGAAATGCGCGGCGTCCGAGCGCAGGCTGACGATCTCGAAGGCGGACAGGGCCAGCAGCGATTCGCCAAGCGCCGTCTTGCGCGGCATCTCGTTGGGATTCGCGCACGAGAGCTGGCGCACCAGCGGGTTGTTCAGCGGCGCCAGCACGTCCTGGGGCCCGCGCTTGAACATGCGCCGCAGCGGCTCCTCCTCGAGCTCGGGCACCTCCGCAGCCAGATAGTCCATGACCGGCTCGAACGTCATCGCGTCGCGCGGCCCGAGCAGTTCCTTCGTCTTCTCCGTCACGTTCTTCAGGATGATCAGCCGCTCGGCCAGCTCCTCGTACGGGTCGCGGAACATCGCGACCGACTTGAAGCCGGTGTTGAGGTAATACTCGACCGACTTGATGAACAATCGCCCCGAAATGTACGCCGATTCGAGGTCGGTGATACAGAATACTTGCTGCGACGTCTCGTAGCCGCGTCGATCGATGCCGCGATACCAATACTGGAACTTGTCCTTCAGGGCGTCGTCGATGCGCCACAGGGGCAGGAGGTGCGTCTCCAGCCGGAAGATTTTTTGGCGGATGAACTCCGGCCGCGCCCTCCGGTAGACCGAGATGCCCGTGTCGACGTCGATGAGGTCGAGGCCCTGCATGGCAGTGATGCCGGGCAGGGTCGTCTCGTTCAAGACGAAGCCGCACATCCCGGTCGAATGCCGGCCGGCACCGACCAGCTCGGGCCGCTCCTCGTTCGAGGACAGGACCTTGAGCTCGACGTTGTCGCTCAAAATCCGCAGAGACGGGACGCTGCCGCCCGTGTCCGGCACCAGGTAGAGGCTGATTTCACTGCCTTGGTCGTAGTCGATGCTGAAGAGCATGAAGGGTCCTGCAGGCGGAAGCCGTGGTCGAGGCTGCGCGGCGGCGGGCGATGTCGGCTGGCAGATACCAGCCGCCGCAGCGCGCGAGCAAGCCGGCGTCCGCCGAAGGGCGCCCCCACTTGTTCGAGGGGGATGATCCGCCTAACACACGGCCCGGGAAGGGGCGGCCATGTTCAAGAAGATCCTCATCGCCAACCGCGGCGAGATCGCCTGCCGGGTGATCAAGACCGCAAGGCGGATGGGAATCGCGACGGTCGCCGTCTATTCCGAGGCCGACCGCAGCGCGCTGCATGTCGCGATGGCCGACGAGGCGGTCGAGATCGGGCCGGCGGCGGCCGCGCAATCCTACCTCGACATCGCCCGCATCGTCGCGGCCTGCAAGGCGACCGGCGCCGAGGCGGTGCATCCCGGCTACGGCTTTCTCTCCGAGCGCGCCGCCTTCGCCGCCGCGCTGGCCGAGGCCGGCATCACCTTCATCGGCCCGAACGCCAAGGCGATCGAGGCGATGGGCGACAAGATCACCTCGAAGAAGCTCGCCGCCGAGGCCGGCGTCTCGACCGTCCCGGGCCATCTCGGCGAGATCGCCGACGGCGACGAGGCGATCCGCATCGCCGACGAGATCGGCTATCCGGTGATGATCAAGGCCTCGGCCGGCGGCGGCGGCAAGGGCATGCGAATCGCCTACAAGGCGGACGAGGTGGCCGAAGGCTTCGAGCGCTCGCGCTCGGAGGCGAAGTCGTCGTTCGGCGACGACCGCGTCTTCATCGAGAAGTTCATCGAGAACCCGCGCCACATCGAGATCCAGGTGCTCGGCGACAAGCACGGCACCTGCCTCTACCTCGGCGAGCGCGAATGCTCGATCCAGCGCCGCAACCAGAAGGTCGTCGAGGAGGCGCCCTCGCCGCTGCTCGACGAGACGACGCGCCGCAAGATGGGCGAGCAGGCGGTCGCGCTCGCGATGGCCGTCGGCTACGATTCGGCCGGCACCGTCGAGTTCGTCGCCGGACAGGACAAGAGCTTCTACTTCCTCGAGATGAACACACGGCTCCAGGTCGAGCATCCGGTGACCGAACTCGTCACAGGCACCGACCTCGTCGAGCAGATGATCTGCATTGCCGCCGGCGAGCCGCTCGACCTGACCCAGGAGCGCATCAAGATCGACGGCTGGGCGATCGAGAACCGCGTCTATGCCGAGGACCCGGTGCGCGACTTCGTGCCCTCGACGGGTCGGCTCACGACCTTCGTGCCGCCGGTTCAGGGACGCCAGGGCGACCGCATCGTCCGCGTCGACACGGGTGTCGCGGAAGGCGGCGAGATCTCGATCCACTACGACCCGATGATCGCCAAGCTCGTGACGCACGCGCCCGACCGGGCCGGCGCGATCGCCGCCCATGCCGATGCGCTCGACAGCTTCATCATCGAGGGCATCCGCCACAACGTCCCGTTCCTCGCCTCGATCATGGCGAAGCCGCGCTGGCAAGAGGGCACGCTGTCGACGGGCTTCATCAAGGAGGAATATCCCGACGGCTTCGCCCTCATAGCGCCCGAGGGCGAGATGGCGGCCCGCTTCGTCTGCGTGGCGCTGGCGATCGACTGCGTGCTCGATGCCCGTCGCGGCGAGATCGCCGACGCAATCCGTCCGCATCGGCCCTACGACGGCGAGCGGGCGGTGCTGATCGGCAAGGCGCGGCACGATGTCGAGGTGACGGCCGGCGACGGCCTTCTCGTGCGCCTCACCGGCGGTCGGGAGCTGCGGGTCGCGAGCAACTGGCGGCCCGGCGACAAGGCCTGGACCGGGACGATCGACGGCCTGTCGATCGCCATGGCGGCGCGACCGATCCTCAACGGCTATGCGCTCTCGCACGCCGGCTTCGGCGCCGACGTGCGCGTGTTCAGCCGGCGACAGGCCGATCTCGCGGCGCTGATGCTGGAGCGCGAGGACGCCGACGACCAGAAGACGCTGCTCTGCCCGATGCCCGGCCTCGTGAAGAAGATCCACGTGAAGGAAGGCCAGGCGGTGAAGGCCGGCGAGCCGCTCTGCCTCGTCGAGGCGATGAAGATGGAGAACGTGCTGCGCGCCGAGCGCGACGTGACGGTGAAGTCGATCGAGGCGGCGGAAGGGGCGTCGCTTGCCGTCGACGCTCCGATCATGACGTTTGCTTGAGGCGGCCTTTCTGCGCCCGAATCGACACTGGAAAGATCTCTGTCGAAATCATCAGAAAGCATGGCTTTAGGATTTTTCTAGTTCGTACGTTGTCCCAGTCCATTTTACGATGAATACTTGGTATCCCGAAACTTGATTATCGGAAGACAACTCGGCAGTGGCTTTATAGGTCCCTGGCGCCAGATTTTCCATTTCCGACAATTCCGCAAAATCTTGGTCTTTATTCATTATTTTTGCTGTATGTTTGATTTTGTCGACGAGCATGAAACCAAAACAAGACTCTGATGTTATATTTCGTGGAATATAAGAGAATGGACCTTCAGTCCAGGGTAGTAACGGCTGGATGTAGGTGTTCAAAGTATCTCCGTCTGATACTATAATAAAACTGAGCAACCTTATCGTTGCGCTGCGAGCAAACTTGGGTACCTTTACTTTTATTGTTACTTTGACAAACCTTTTCTCGTCGTCGATTACATAAGGGCGGCTATTAATAAAATCAAAACTCGCTTTCTCTGGAAAAAATTTATCCCACACTAGAGCGCCACCCGATGCAATCATCAAAATAATAGGTGATAATAGCAGGGGGACGCGAAAAACGCCCCGTCTGGGTAATAATTCGAAATCTCTGAGCACGTCGTTTATAGCAGAAGCCGATATCGCTAGTAAAACGGCGCCGTATCCAATAAAATCAAGGAATGACCATTCGCTCATCTTTGATATCTTGCTCGGCTAGGGGCTAGGGCAAACGCGCGCCGAATAGAATATAGAGGAGAAGGCTTCTCATTCCCATGTCGCTTTCTTCTTCAAATGGTATGGCTGCCGCGTTTCGCTTGAGGGAGGCGGTAACACTGGCTCGAAAAAGTCCAAGCCGTGAATTATCGATAGATCGTCATGGGTCGCAGTTGACGTAGTCGCTCTTCGCTAAGCTTTGGGGCAGCTAAACCATTCGTGGACCCGGCCGCTTTCGGCATGCCCCATATCGTCGACGACTGGAGCCGTGAGGTCGAAACCGTCCGGCACGCGCACCGAGTCTCGCAAAGCGCCATGCAGCGAGGAACGTGGCGACCGGATGATCGCGACGACACGGCCGTCACGGGTGACGTCGACGCCTGACGTAGCGCCCGTTTCGAGGTCCTCGACGATCTTCGGCAAGCTCGTAGAGGGCTCGGAAATGTCGATGAGCTTGGGACCTTCGTCCATTCGCATCCGCCTCCGCTGCCGATGCTGACCCCGTCGCGCACGACTGTAAAGGGCCGAACCGTCCCAACCGGCGGTACCTACGCCGCCTTCTTCACCGCGATCGCCGCCAGCGTCCGCAGGATCTGCCGCGTGCCGTCGAGCCTGGCCTTGGCGCTTTCGAAGTCGCGGACGAAGACGACCTTCATGTCGGGGCGCACCCTGGCGCTCGAGCCCTGCTCGGAGACGAAGCGGACGAGGCCCTGCGGATCGGCGAAGGAATTGTCGCGGAAGGAGAGCGTCACGCCCTTCGGCCCAGCATCGACCTTCTCGACATGCGCGCGGCGACAGAGCGCCTTGATCGCCGTCAGCGTCATCAGCTGCTCGACCTCGGGCGGCAGCGGGCCGAAGCGGTCGATCATCTCGGCGGCGAAGCCCTCGATCTCGGCGTCGCTCTCGAGCGTCGCCATGCGCCGGTAGAGCTGCACGCGGAGCGCCGGGTCCTCGATGTAATCCTCGGGGATCGTCACCGGCGTGCCGGTCTGGATCTGCGGCGACCAGGCCTCCTGCGCGGGCGCATCCTCGATGCCGAGCTTCAGCGCCTCGATCGCCTCCTGCAGCATCTCCTGGTAGAGCTCGTAGCCGACCTCCTTGATGTGGCCGGACTGTTCGTCGCCGAGCAGGTTGCCGGCGCCGCGGATGTCGAGATCGTGGCTCGCGAGCTGGAAGCCGGCGCCGAGCGTGTCGAGCGAGTCCAGCACCTTCAGCCGCTTCTCGGCCTGCGCCGTCACCGTCTTGTTGGCGGGCAGGGTGAGCAGCGCATACGCACGCGTCTTCGAGCGGCCGACACGCCCGCGCAGCTGGTAGAGCTGCGCAAGGCCGAACATGTCGGCGCGATGCACGATCAACGTGTTGGCCCGCGGAATGTCGAGGCCGGACTCGACGATCGAGGTCGAGAGCAGGATGTCGTAGTGCCCGTCGTAGAAGGCCGACATCTTCTCCTCGAGCTCGGTCGGCGGCATCTGGCCGTGCGCGACGACGACCTTCGCCTCGGGCACCGCCTGGCGCAGGAAGGCGAGCGCGTCGTCGAGATACTCGATGCGCGGGCAGACGTAGAACGACTGGCCGCCGCGGTAGCGCTCGCGCAACAGCGCCTCGCGCACGAGCAACTCGTCGAAGGGCGAGACGAAGGTGCGCACCGCGAGCCGGTCGACCGGCGGCGTCGCGATGATCGAGAGATCGCGCACGCCGGTCATGGCGAGCTGCAGCGTGCGCGGGATCGGCGTCGCCGAGAGCGTCAGCACGTGCACCTCGGCGCGCAGTTCCTTCAGCCGCTCCTTGTGCTTGACGCCGAAGTGCTGCTCCTCGTCGACGATCACCAGACCGAGGTCCTTGAACGAGACCCCGGCTCCGAGCACCGCATGCGTGCCGACGACGATGTCGACGTCGCCGGATGCGAGCCCCGCCTTGGTGGTCCGCACGTCGGCGGCGGACACCATGCGCGAGAGCTGCGCCACCTTCACCGGCAGGTGGGCGAACCGTTCGGAAAAGTTCTTGTGGTGCTGGCGCGCCAGCAGGGTGGTCGGCGCGACGACCACCACCTGCTTGCCGTTGATCGCACTGGCGAAGGCGGCGCGCATCGCCACCTCCGTCTTGCCGAAGCCGACGTCGCCGCAGATCAGCCGGTCCATCGGGTGGCCCGAGGCCAAGTCGTCGAGCGTCGCCTCGATCGCGCCTTCCTGGTCCTCCGTCTCGTCGTAGGGGAAGCCGGCGCAGAACTCGGCGTAGAGCCCGTCCGGCGGCACCAGCTTCGGCGCCGCCTTGGTGGCGCGCGCGGCGGCGATCTTGATCAGCCCGGCGGCCATCTCCAGCACGCGCTTGCGCATGCGCGCCTTGCGCTTCTGCCAGGAGGCGTTGCCGAGGCGGTCGAGCTGGACCTCGGTGTCCTCCGAGCCGTAGCGCGACAGGAGCTCGAGGTTCTCGACCGGCAGGTAGAGCTTGGCGCCCTCGGCGTAGTGCAGCTCGAGGCAGTCGTGGCGGACGCCGACGGCGTCGATGGCTTCCAAACCTTTGTAGCGCGCGATGCCGTGGTCGGCGTGGACGACGATGTCGCCGGCGGTCAGCGCGCCGATCTCGGTCAGGAAGTTCTGCGCGCGCTTGGCGTGCTTGCGCTTGCGCACGAGGCGGGCGCCGAGGATGTCCTGCTCGGAGACGACGGCCAGGTCGCCGGCTTCAAAGCCTTGCTCGAGACCGAAGACGGCGAGCGCCACCTTCTTCCGCTTGAAGTGCAGCGCGTGCGAGAGGTTGGAGACGAGCGCGGTCTCCTTCAGCCCGTGGTCGGCGAGCACGCCCGCCATGCGCTCGCGCGAGCCGTCCGACCAGGCGGCGAGGATGACGTGCAGCCCGCGGTTCATCAGCCCGCGCACGTGGTCCGCCGCGGCCTCGAAGACGTTGGCCGACTCGTTCGCCCGCTCGGGCGCAAAGGAGCGGCCGGCCTTGCCGCCGACATCAATGACGAGGCCGCTGCCCTCGGGCACCGCATGCGTGGTGATCTGCACGACGCTCTGCTCGTCGAGGCGCTTCAGCGAGGCCTTCTCGTCGAGGTAGAGGGCGGAAGGCTCAAGCGGCTTGTAGGAGGAGTTCTGCGGCGCCGCGTCGTAGGCGGTCTTGCGCGCATCGTAATAGTCCTCGATCTGCGTCAAGCGCTCGCTTGCCGCTTCGCGGATCTGCGCGTCGAGCACCAGCGGCGCGTCGCCGGTGTAGGCGAACAGCGGATCGAGGTGGTCGTAGAAGAGCGGCAGCCAGTGCTCGAGCCCGGGGCTGCGCCGGCCTTCGCTGATCGCGTCGTAGAGGTTGTCGCCGCGCGTCTGGCCGCCGAACTTGCCGGTGTAGGCTTGCCGGAAGCGCTTGATCGCCTCCGTCGTCAGCTGCACCTCGCTCATCGGCACGAGGTCGAGGTTCTTGAGCTGCCCGATGGTCCTTTGCGTCTCGGGATCGAAGGTGCGGATCGATTCCAGCGTGTCGCCGAAGAAATCGAGGCGGATCGGCTCGGCGAGGGCAGGGGGGAAGAGATCGACGATGCCGCCGCGCACCGCGTAGTCGCCGGTGTCGCGCACGGTGGAATTGCGCGTATAACCGTTGATCTCGAGCCACTGGACGAGCGCGTCCATGTCGATCGCGTTGCCGGGCGCGGCCGAGAATGTGTCCTTGGCCACCTTGTCGAGCGGCGGCACGCGCTGGAGCACGGCTGCGATCGTCGTCGACAGGATGCGCGGCCGCTCCTCGGACGAGCGCGAACGGGCGAGCCGCGCCAGCGCGGTCATGCGACGTGCGGCGACCGAGGCGTTGGGCGAGACGCGGTCGTAGGGCTGGCAGTCCCACGGCGGCAGGTCGATCAGCTCGATGTCGGGCGCGGCGAAGGCCAGCGCCTCGCCGAAGGCGCGGGCGCGGCGGTCGTCGCGCGCGACGTGCACGAAGACGACCGAGCGCTTTTCGGCCTCGCGGGCGAGCCCGCGCGCGAGGTCGGCGACGCAGAACGCGTCGAACCCCTCGGGCACATTGGATAGGGTGAGAGAGCCGCCCTTCTTGAGTTCGGCGACGGCGCGTTTGAGGTCGGTCACGGGTACTGCGGACGAGGTGGGAAGCCGCCTATGTGGCGCCGCCGCGCGGGAAAGTCGAGCGCGGCGCATTGCAGCGTACGCCGTGGGACGGCGATGACTTTTCCTGCGCCGACCGCTACCCCTGTCCCCGACCCGGCCGAAGCGCCGCGGCGACTGCCAGGGAGGCGACGATGGATCCCAAGACGACAGCTGTCGTGCTGATCGAGTTCCAGAACGACTTCACCACGGAAGGCGGAGCGCTCCACGAGGCTGTCAAGCCGGTGATGGACTCCTCCAACATGCTGGCGAACACGGTTGCGGTCGCCAAGGCCGCCCGCGCCAGCGGCGCCACCGTGGTCTACGTGCCGATCGCCTTCGCGGAGGGCTACACCGAGCTGCGCGAACACCCCTACGGCATCCTCAAGGGCGTGGTCGACAGCCGCTCGTTCCGCAAGGACAGCTGGGGCGCCGAGTTCGTCGACGTCCTCAAGCCGCAGCACGGCGATATCGTCATCGAAGGCAAGCGTGGCCTCTGCGCTTTCGCCAGCACCAACCTCGACTTCATCCTGCGCAGCCGCGGGTTCACGACGATCGCGCTGGGCGGCTTCCTCACCAACGTCTGCGTCGAATCGACGATGCGGACGGCCTATGAGCACGGCTATGACGTCGTCACGCTCACCGACTGCACGGCGGCGACGAGCGCCGAGGAGCAGAAGGCGGCGGTGGAGAAGAACTATCCGCTATTCTCGACCCCGATGACCCACGACGCCTTCATTGCGGCGCTCGACGGCAGAGAGGTGCCGCTGGCGAAGGCGTCTTAAATCGGCATCACTCCACCCGCCGCACCGGCATCGGCGGTGGCGTGTCCGTCGGGGCGATCAGGTCGAGCCGGTGATGCCAGAAGGACCACGAGCGCGGGCGGAGCGCCCCGGCAGGCGACGTTTGCAGCACCTCCGCGAGCTTTTCGCGGCCGAACACCGGCTCGAGGTCGAAGGCGTCGTCGATCGTGCCGAGGTCCATGACGCGGCGGATGATGCGGTCGGGGAAGGCGAGCGCGTCCGCTTCGCTCTGGTCCCAGACGTAGCGGCGCACCATGGCGCGCAGGAACGTCTCGGGATCTGGATGAGGAGCCTCCATCGGCGCAGCCTACACCTTGAAAACCCCCTTGAGCACGAAGCTCGTCAGCGGCGCGCGGGCGTTGGGCTTGGCGGGGTTGGCGTCGTCGGCGCGGTAGCGGCCGATCGCGACCATGCATTCGACGCGGTAGTCGTCGGGCACCCCGAGGTCGCGCGTCGCGCGGGCAACGTCGAAGCCGCCCATCGCATGCGCGGCCCAGCCGATCAGACTCGCCTGAAGCGCCAGACAGGCCCAGGCGGCGCCGCTGTCGAAGGAATGCGAGTAGCTCTCGACGGGCGGCCCGTCCTTCGGCTGGCGCGTGCGCTTCGAGACGATCGCGATCAGCACCGCCGTGTCGGCGACCCAGCCTTTGTTGCCGGGCGAGATCGGGTCGAGGAAGCGCGGCCAGTCGGCGGAGTCGCGCTTGGCGTAGAGGAAGCGCCAGGGCTGCAGGTTCGAGGACGAAGGCGCCCAGCGCGCCGCCTCGAGGATGGTGAAGAGATCGGCGTCGGAGATGGCTTCGCCGGAGAAGCTGCGCGGCGACCAGCGGTCGAGGAAGAGGGGGGCGATCGGATGATCGGCCGTGCGGCCGTTGCTCGTCGTCATCTGCGGCTCCGGAAAACGAGCCGGCATCAAGGGCGAAACGCCCCTCCTTCGCAAGGCGGGGCAGGGCGAGGCCTTGGCGGCCCCGCCCTGTCGCTCACGTCTTCGGCTGACGGATCAGCGGACGACCGTGGTCTTCACGACCTTCTTGGTGACGGCGTGGGCGAGATGGATGCGCGGCGCGATGCGATGGCCGGGCAGCACGCGAACGGCGGCGAGGCGGCGCAGCGGGCGATGGAAGCGGTGGACGATGACCACCTTCTTGCCGACGACCGGGCGGATCGCGTGGTGCGCGACGACGGTCTTGCGGACGAGGGTCGCGGCCGAGGCATCGGCGACGGCGCCGCCGGCGACGAGGAGGCCGAGGGCGGCGGCGACGATCTTGGAACGCGTGTTCATGGTAGGCTCCGTTGGTTTGGTCCCGCCCGTTTCGAGCGTGGGGCCAACCTAGAGCCCATCGACTGAACGGCGGCGGAAGGCCGCGTTCAGCCAAGCTTCATTCGCGCGGCGACCAGACGCCGTAGCGCCACGGCGCGTACCAGCGCGCGGAGGGATCGAGCGACGGGGGCACCGGATCGAAGCCCGAAGTGCCCCAGGGATGGCAGCGGCAGATGCGCGACAGACCGAGCCAGCCGCCCCGCCACAGCCCGAAGCGGGCGATCGCCTCGTCGGTGTAGGCGGAGCAGGTCGGCAGGTGGCGGCAATGCCGTCCGACCAGGCTCGACAGGCTCAGCTGGTAGGCGCGGATGCACGCGCGCGCCAGCCATGCCGGCCACGAGGCCGTGCGACCGTCGACCGGGGTCATGACGCGCGACCGGCCGGCCGCGCCGAGACGACGCGTCGACGAATTGCACCAAGTCTAGGCACGCGAAGACGCAGAAAACGCCCAAGTATTGCAAGTCGCGTTAGAGAGCCCGAGGTGGGGCTGGAATGAGACAATATCTTGTTTTCCCGAGAGGTGTTGCCCCCAAGTCATATCGCCCGGAGGGGAACGCAGGCAGGGTTGCTTCCGAAGATTCAGCGCCAACACCCCCGGGGGCCGCCGCCAATGAAATCGCTTCTTCTTGCCACCATCGGCCTCGCCCTCGGCGCCAGTGCCGCCGTCGCGGCCGATCTGCCGAGCCGCAGCGCGCCCCCGGTCTACGTGGCGCCGGTGATTCCCTTCAGCTGGACGGGTTTCGAAGCCGGATTGCATTCGGCCTACACGTTCGGCAGCAACAACAACGTCCGCACGACGGGCCCCGGCCCGCTGGCCGGCCGCCCGGCCTATCTCGACACCTACAAGGACGGCTCGTCCAACGTCGGTGCCGGCATCGGCTACAACTACCAGTTCACGCCGGGCACCGGCTTCGTCCTCGGTGCCAGCGTCGACGCCGACTACGTCGACCTGCACAAGAACGCCTTCGTTCTCGCCGGCGCCGGCAACTTCCAGACCCTCAGCCAGTACCATCAGCGCCTCGACGTGCTCGGCACGGCCAACGGCAAGGTCGGCTACGCCTTCGGTCACTTCCTCGTCTACGGCACCGGCGGCTTCGCGTTCGGCGATCCGGGCCTCGGTGGCGACTTCCTCACCAACGGCAACGTCGTCGCCTACGGCGGCAACAACGGCGGCCTCAAGGGCGGCTACGACTTCGGTGGCGGCGCCGAGTACGCCATCCCGCAGGACAGCTTCCTCAACAAGTTCTCGATCGAGCACTACATCGGCCTCGACAAGCTGCTCGGCAACTACACCACGACCCCCAAGGTCGAGTACATCCACTACAACCTCGGCACCCAGGCGGTCACGTTGGGCGGCATCGGCGGCAACCCCGGCTACAACCTCAACTACCACACCGAGGGCAACCAGATCCGCGCCGGCCTGCTGTACTCGTTCCTCAGCGCGCCCGCCCCGGTCGTCGCCCGCTACTGAGCAGGCGACCGTCGCGATCTTCAGAAAGGCCGGCCTTAGGGTCGGCCTTTTGTTTGGGTCGGCTCGTCTGCCGGGGCAGGGTTGCCGCTGGCTCAGGCCGCGACGGGCTCGCCCTGGATCTCGCTCGCCGCCTGCGCCGCGGCCTCGAACGCCAGCAGCGTCGAGGCGTGGCGCGCCTTGAAGTCCCGCACCGGCTCGAGCACGGCGGCCTCGGCCCAGGTCCCGTCCGGCGGGGCGCCGTTCTGCTTCAACATCGCGCGCACTTGGTCGCGGATCTCGCGCAGTTCGGCGGCGGTCGCGCCGATCACCTGCCGACCGACGATGGCCGCCGCCGCCTGGCCGAGCGCGCAGGCCTTCACGTCCTGCGCGTAGTCCGACACCCGGCCGTCGGCCATGCTCAGGTCGACGATCACGGTCGAGCCGCAGAGCTTCGAATGCGCCCGTACGCTCGCCTGCGGCGACGCGAGGCGGCCGAGCCGCGGGATGTTGCCGGCCAGCTCGAGGATCCGCTGGTTGTAGATGTCGTTCAGCATGGGTGCGACGGGTTTCGTGACGTTCGAGAAGGCTTCCTATATAGGAGGCAGCGATGCGCCGGACGAGTTCGATTGACGCGTCGCAAAGACGGTGGCGCTCCGCTCCAGGGCGACGCCGACGTGTCAACAATCCACCTGGACCATCACTTGGAGGCACCACGTGGACGATGTGGTTAAGACCTTGCGCGATCATCGCTTTTCCAGACAGCAAGCCGCGCAAAACCCCACAACGCAGACGCCATTCATCAAACCGACGCGTGAAGAGGCCGAAGCCGAGGTCCGAACCCTGATCGGCTACATCGGCGACGATCCGGACCGCGAGGGCCTGCTCGACACCCCGCGGCGCGTCGTCGCGGCCTTCGACGAGTTCTACGGCGGGTACGCCTCCGATCCGGCCGAGGCGTTGACGCGGGTGTTCGCGGACGTGGCGGGCTACGACGACCTCATTGTCGTGCGCGACGTGCCCTTCGTCTCGCATTGCGAGCACCACATGGTGCCGTTCGTCGGTCGCGCGCATATCGCCTACTACCCGAGCAGCGAGGGCGTCGTCGGCCTGTCGAAGCTCGCGCGCCTCGTCGACGTCTTCGCCAAGCGCCTGCAGACGCAGGAGGCGCTGACGGCGCAGGTGCTGCAGGCGCTGGAGCTCAACCTGCGGCCGCGCGGCTGCGCTGTGATGATCGAGGCCGAGCACATGTGCATGTCGCTGCGCGGCGTCCGCAAGCACGGCTCCTCGACCGTGACGACGCGCTTCGCCGGCGTCTTCAAGACCGATCCCGCCGAGCAGGTCCGCTTCATGACCCTGGTGCGCCAGGGCCAGCGCGGCTGAGCGTGGGCGCCGACGCCGCGCGCGAGGAGGGCCTGGACTTCCTCCCGCGCTTCGATCGCGACGGCCTCCTCACATGCGTCACGCTCGACGATGGCGACGGCAGCGTCCTCATGGTCGCTCACATGAGCGCCGAGGCGCTCGAGGCCACGCTCGAGACGGGCATCGCGCATTACTGGTCGCGCTCGCGCCAGAGCCTCTGGCGCAAGGGCGACACCTCCGGCCAGACCCAGCGCGTCGTCGAGATCAGGACCGATTGCGACCAGGACGCGCTGGTGATGCGCGTGGTGCCGGGCGGCGACGGCGGGGCGTGCCACACCGGGCGGCGCTCGTGCTTCTATCGCCGCGTGACGCGCGAGGCGGGCGGCACCAAGCTCGCGATGGTCGCGACTTGAGCCTCGGCGCCGTCCGCACGAAACGCAAGGCGCCGCAGCACCTTGCGCCGCGGGATGCGAGCAGGGTCTCAGGCAGCCCACGCCGCCGCGTCGGCCTGGCGCTCGGCGGCGGCTCGGCGCGCGGCTGGGCGCATATCGGCATCGTCCGAGAGCTGCGCGCGGCCGGCGTGCCGATCGACGTCGTCGCCGGCACCTCGATCGGCGCCGTGGTCGGGGGCTGCGCCGCGGCCGGAAAGCTCGACGAGCTGGAGACCTTCGCGCGCAGCCTTAACCGCCGCCGCATGCTCGGTCTCATGGACATCTCGTTCGCCGGCAGCGCGCTGATCGGCGGCGCGCGTCTGCGCCGGCGCCTCTCGCACGATCTCGGTGCCCTGCGGATCGAGACGATGCCGATCCCGTTCGCGGCGGTCGCCACAGAGCTCGGCTCGGGCCGCGAGGTGTGCCTGCGCTCCGGCGAGCTCGTCGAGGCGGTGCGGGCCTCCTATGCGATGCCGGTTCTTTTCGAGCCGATCCGCATCGACGGTCGCTGGCTGTTCGACGGCGCGATGTCGAACCCCGTGCCGGTCTCGGTCTGCCGGCACCTCGGCGCCGATTTCGTCATCGCCGTCTCCCTGACCTCCGACCTCGACGAAGCGGCGACCTCGGGCTCGGCGAGCCTGCTCGGCGACGAGGTCGAGAGCGCCGTCGTGCCGGCAGGGCGCACGACGAAGCGCCGGCGGCTGCGCTTCGCGCGGCGCCGGCTCTTCGAGCGTCGGGTCGACGGCGCGCCCGGCATCGCCAGCGTCATGGTCAACGCCTTTTCGGTGGCGCAGGAGCGCATTTCGCGCGCGCGCCTCGCGTACGATCGGCCTGAGGTGCTGATCCCGGCGCGGCTCGACAGCGTCGGGCTGTTCGATTTCCACCGCGCCGCCAATCTCGTCGCGCACGGGCGCCGGGTCGCACGCGAAGCGCTGCCGGCGATCGAGGCGCAGCTCTCCGGGATCGCGCCCGAGGCGCTGAGCGAGCCGACCGCCGCGCAATAGACCTTCAGTAGGTCGTCGAGATGTACTCGCGGAGCGCCGACTGCTCGGCCTCCATCTGCTCGAGCCGGTACTTGATGGCGTCGCCCACCGACACGATGCCGACGAGGCGCCCGTCGTCGCCGACCACCGGCATGTGGCGGAAGCGGCCGGCCGACATGCGGCGGGCGACGTCGATGACGCCGTCCTCCTCGGAGGCCGACTTCACCTCCTTGGTCATGAAGCCGGACACCGGCCTGTCCATCGCCTCGACGCCATATTTCGCCAGCGTCCTGACGACGTCGCGCTCGGAGACGATGCCCTTCATGGCGCCGTCGTCGTCGGCGATGACCAGCGCGCCGATGTGCTTGGTCGCGAGCACGTCGATGACGTCGCGCATGGTCGCATGCGGCAGCACCGTGGTGACGGTTCGCCCCTTACCCGCGAGAATTCGGGCTACGGTCATGCCAGCCTCCCTTCTCGCACCGCTTGTCACAAGGGTGTCGTGTTCGGTGTATGAAGGATGCTCCCGGGCCGGCAGGGGTTCAAGCGGCGCCGCTTGCCGCAAGCATCCCTCAATCGGCGGGAACGAGCCGGCGAGCTGCCTCGAAATCGAACGGCAAGGACGACCGAGCATGACGAGCGAGACTGAGGAAGGCGCAAGCCGTGCGCGGCCCGAAGACATCGAGCATCGCGGCTTCGGCGACGATGCGGGGCAGGGCACCGACACCTCGCCGGCGGCCGCCATCGCCCTGATGGACACGCTGGGCGAGCTCGCCGCGAACCCTGAGAGGCTGAAGGAGACGCCGCAGCGCTTCATCAACCGCGAGCTGTCCTGGCTCGAGTTCAACCGCCGCGTCCTGCAGGAAGCCTCGAACCGCAACCATCCGCTGCTCGAGCAGCTGCGCTTCCTGTCGATCTCGGCGAACAACCTCGACGAGTTCTTCATGGTCCGCGTCGCCGGCCTGCGCGGGCAGGTCCGCCAGGGCGTGACGACGCCGTCCGACGACGGGCACACGCCGGCCGAGCAGCTGATCAAGATCCGCGAGGGCGTCACGCGCCTCGCCGCCGAGCAGCAGCGCCGCTGGCGGGAGCTGCGCGAAGAGCTGGCCAAGGTCGGCATCGTGCTCGCCGATCCCGGCGCCCTGTCGAAAGCCGACATGGCGTGGCTCGAGACGCATTTCACGACGCACATCTTCCCGGTGCTGACGCCGCTCGCGGTCGACCCGGCGCATCCGTTCCCGTTCATCCCGAACTTCGGCTTCTCGATCGCGCTCGAGCTGGTCCGCCCCAACGACAACAAGCTTCTGAAGGCGCTGATCCGCCTGCCGTCGAAGATCGAGCGCTTCGTCCACCTGCCGCAGCAGGACGGTGGCCCGACGCGCTTCGTCTCGCTCGAGACGCTCGTCGGCCTGTTCACGCAGATGCTGTTCCCCGGCTATCTGCTCAAGGGCTCCGGCGCCTTCCGGGTCATCCGCGATTCCGACCTCGAGATCGAGGAGGAGGCGGAAGACCTCGTGCTCCTGTTCGAGTCGGCGCTGAAACGACGCCGCCGCGGCTCGGTCATCCGCGTCGAGTACGACAGCCTGATGCCGGCGGCGCTGCGCACCTTCGTCGCCGAGGAGGTCGGTGTCGTGCAGGACGAGACCTTCGTGCTCGACGGCATGCTGGCCTTGAACGAGCTGTCCGAGATCGTCGGGCTCGACCGGCCCGAGCTGAAGTTCAAGCCCTACAACCCGCGCTTCCCCGAGCGCATCCGCGACAACGGCGGCGACTGCTTCCTGGCGATCCGCCAGAAGGACGTCGTCGTCCACCACCCCTACGAATCCTTCGACGTCGTCGTGCAGTACCTGAAGCAGGCGGCGCGCGATCCGAACGTCGTGGCGATCAAGCAGACGCTCTACCGCACCTCGTCGGACTCGCCGATCGTCGGCGCGCTGATCGAGGCCGCGGAAGCCGGCAAGTCGGTCACCGCGCTCGTCGAGCTGAAGGCGCGCTTCGACGAGGAGGCCAACATCCGCTGGTCGCGAGACCTCGAGCGCGCCGGCGCCCAGGTCGTGTTCGGCTTCATCGAGCTGAAGACGCACGGCAAGCTGTCAATGGTGGTGCGCCGCGAGGGCAACGCGCTCATCACCTACTGCCACATCGGCACCGGCAACTATCACCCGAACACCGCGAAGATTTACACCGACGTCTCGTTCTTCACCGCCGATCCGGCGATCGGGCGCGACGTGTCGCGGGTGTTCAACTTCATCACCGGCTACGCCGAGCCCGACGGGCTCGAGCGCCTGGCGATGTCGCCGGTGTCGCTGCGCGAGCGCTTTTTGCAGAACCTCGAGTCGGAAGTCGCCTTCGCCCGCGCCGGCAAGAAGGGCAGCGTCTGGCTGAAGTGCAACTCGCTGGTCGATCCCGGCATCATCGACGCCCTCTACCGCGCCAGCCAGGCCGGCGTGCAGATCGACTGCATCGTGCGCGGCATCTGCTGCCTGCGCCCCGGCGTGCCGGGCCTGTCGGAGAACATCCGCGTCAAGTCGATCATCGGCCGCTTCCTGGAGCATGCGCGCATCTACTGCTTCGGCAACGGCCACGCGCTGCCGCACCCCAAGGCACTTGTCTACATCTCGTCGGCCGACCTCATGCAGCGCAACCTCGACCGTCGCGTCGAGATCATGCTACCGGTCCTGAACCCGACGGTGCATGAGCAGGTGCTCGATCAGATCATGGTGGCCAATCTTCTCGACAACCAGCAATCGTACCGCGTCTCGCCCGACGGCTCGTCGACGCGGATCGTGCCCCCGGCGAGCGAGGAGCCCTTCAACGCGCATTCCTACTTCATGACCAACCCGAGCCTTTCGGGGCGCGGCAAGAGCCTGAAGGAAAACTCGCCGCGCACCCTGCTGAAGCGTTTGGAATCGCACTGATCGCATGACGTCGTCCGCGCTCTTGTCTGCGCAAGGCCAGCACCATCCCGTCGCGATCATCGACATCGGATCGAACTCGGTCCGACTCGTCACCTACGACAACCTGGACAGGGCGCCCGTCCCGTCCTTCAACGAGAAGTCGTTGTGCGCGCTCGGCAACGGCGTCGTCACGACCGGCAAGCTCGCCAAGTCCGGCATCGAGAAGGCGCTCGTCGCGCTGAAGCGGTTTCGCGCGCTCACCGAGATCATGGGCATCGACGACGTGCGGGTGATCGCCACCGCGGCCGCGCGCGACGCCTCCAACGGTCCCGAGTTCCTCGCCGCGGCCAAGGCCGCGCTGGGCGGCCGCGAGATCGCGCTGCTGTCGGGCGCGCGCGAGGCGCGGCTCTCGGCGCTCGGCGTGCTTTCCGGCATCCATGCGCCGGACGGCGTCGTCGGCGACGTGGGCGGCGGCTCGCTCGAGCTGATCGACGTCAAGGGCGAGCGCATCGGCACCGGCACCAGCCTGCCGCTCGGCGGTCTCGCGCTGATGGATGCCTCCGGGCGCTCGCCGAAGGCGGCGGCCAAGATCGTGCGCGAGGCTCTCGCCAAGTGCGACGCGCTCGATGCGCTGCAGGGCCGCACCTTCTATGCCGTCGGCGGCACCTGGCGCGCGCTCGCCAAGCTGCACATGGGCCAGCGCGACTATCAGCTCATGGTGATGCACGGCTATGCGATGCCGGCGCGCGAGGCCGCCGATCTGGTCGACCTCGTCGAGCGCGTCGACCCCGGCTCGTTCCTGGCGATCGATTCGGTCGCCGCCGCCCGCCGTCCGCTGCTGGCCTACGGCGCCGTCGTGCTCGACGAGCTGATCCGCCGCGCCAAGCCGAAAGACGTCGTCATCTCGACCTACGGCGTGCGCGAGGGCCTGCTGCACGAAGGCCTCGGCCCGGCGCAGCGCAGCGCCGATCCGCTGATCGTCGCCGCGCAGAAGCTGAACCGGCTGCTGTCGCGCGCGCCGACCTACGCGGACGAGCTGATCGACTGGAGCCACGACGCCCTCGAATCCGCGGGCATCGCGGAATCCGTGGACGACCGGCGGCTGCGCGAGGCGTCCTGCTATCTCTCCGAGGTGAACTGGCGCGCGCACCCCGATTATCGCGGCGTGCAGAGCTTCAACCTCGTCTCCTCGGCGATCCTGCCGGGCGTCGACCATGCCGGGCGGTCGTTCCTCTCGCTCGTCGCGACGCTGCGCTACGTCGGCCTCGACGAGGAGGTCGCGCCGCAGACCCGCACCCTGATGCCGCCGAAGCTGATCGAGCGCGCCTTGCTCGTCGGCGCGACGATGCGCGTCGCCTCGGTGCTGTCGGCCGGCGCCTGCGGCGTGCTCGGCGCCGCGCCGCTGACGCTGTCGCGCTCGAAGCTCGTGCTGACGCTGCCACCGCGCTTGGCGGCGCTTTCGAACGATCGCCTGCTCGGGCGCGTGAAGGGCCTCGCCAAGCTGCTCGGCCGGGACGCGGCGATCGAGGTCGCGTGAACGCTCCCCTGCGCGGGCGCGACTTCGCGCCTGTCGCGAAGCTGTAGTCCGGCACACGTATACGTATCCCATTGCAAAGAAAGGGACGGACCATGGCAGCGTCCATCGGCGATCTTCGCCACAGCAAAGAGCAGCTCTACGGCACGCTCATTCTCATTTTCGGCATCGCGATCTGGCTTCTGCTCGCGCTCGTCCTCGTTGCCGGCGCATTGGCGCAGAATTCCTTCGCGCAGCTCATTATCCTCGTGGTGGAGATCGGCATCTTCGCGCTGATAATCTTCATCATGGGGCTGTTCCACCGGGCCTACCTGTTCGGCCACGCGGTGCTCATCACAGAGCGCCAGTTCCCGCAGCTCCATGCGAGCCTGCAGCGCGGCGCCGAGAAGCTCGGGCTCGCGCGCGTCCCGCAAAGCTTCCTCTACAATTCGAACGGTCTCGTGAATGCGTTCGCCGCGCGCATGGGGCGCGCAGCATGGTCCTCATCACCTCGGCGATCGTCGACGTCGACACGCAGGCGCAGGTCGACTTCATCATCGGCCACGAGCTCGGCCACCACGCCGCCGGCCATCTCTCGCCGTGGAAGAATTTTCTGAAGCTGCCGGGCACGTTCGTGCCGCTCCTCGGCACCGCCTATCACCGCGCGCGGGAGCTGACGGCCGACCGCATCGGCGCCTATTGCGTCGACGATCTCGCGGCGGCGCGCGGCGGCCTAGCCATGCTCGCCTGCGGCAGCGCCAAGCTCAACGCCGGGCTCGACCTCGATGCCTTCGCCGCGCAGGAGAAGATGGTGCCGCCGGTCACCGGCTTCCTGCTCCACATCTTCTCGACCTATCCGCGCCTGACGCGGCGCATCGCCGAGGTCGAAGCCTACTTCCGCCGCCGCGGGATGGCCGAGCCCGGCGTCGCGCCCTCGCGCGCCTTCGCGCACGCCTAAGGGAGCTGCTCCGCCTCGGCGGCGTCCTGCCACTCGAGCGTGACGACCTTGCCGCGCTCGAGCGTCAGCGCCAGGCGCCCGTGCTTCAGCTCGAGGGCCTTGAGGCCGAAGAGGTCGCGGCGCCAACCGGTTAGCGCGCTGACGTCGGCCTTGTCGTCCAGCGCGATCGCCTCGAGGTCGTCCGTCGTCGCGATCATCTTGGCGGCGACGCCGTGGCTCTCCGACACCTGGCGCAGCAGCACCTTCAGGAGCTCGACCGTCGCGCCGCCGCCCTGCTGGCGCCGGTCGCGGTCGATCTTCGGCAGCGTCTTCGGGTCGCGCGCCAGGCCGCGCTGGATCGCCGCGACGATGTCGGTGCCGGCCTTGGAGCGCTCCATGCCCTTCGGAAAGGCGCGCAGCTCGCCGAGCGCCTCGATCGTCTTCGGCGCGGCCAGCGCGATTTCGATCATGATGTCGTCTTTGAGGATGCGCGAGCGCGGCACGTCGCGTCCCTGCGCCTCCGCCTCGCGCCAAGCGGCGAGCTCCATGAGGACGGCCAGGTCGCGCGGCTTGCGGGCGCGGTTGCGGAAGCGCTCCCAGGCGCGCTCGGGGTGCTGCTCGTAGGTCGCCGTCGCGGTCAGCGTGCCCATCTCGTCCGACAGCCAGCCGACGCGCGAGGACGCCTCGAGCTTGGCGAGCAGGAACTTGTAGATCTCGCGCAGATGCGTGACGTCGGCGATCGCGTAGTCGATCTGCGCCTGCGACAGCGGGCGGCGCGACCAGTCGGTGAAGCGGGACGACTTGTCGAGATGCGCCTTGGTGACCGTCTGCACGAGGTCGGTGTAGGAGATCTGGTCGCCGAAGCCGCAGACCATCGCCGCCACCTGCGTGTCGAACAGCGGCATCGGCACCAGCTTGGCGAGGTTCCAGAAGATCTCGACGTCCTGGCGCGCGGCGTGGAAGACCTTGACCACCTTGGGATCGGCCATCAGCGCGAAGAGCGGCGCGAGGTCGATGCCGTCGGCGAGCGCGTCGACGGCCACGGCCTCGTCCTCGGAGGCCAGCTGGACGACGCAGAGTTTCGGCCAGAAGGTCGTCTCGCGGAGGAATTCCGTGTCGACCGTGATGTAGGGGTGGGCAGCGAGGCGGTGGCAGAGCTCCGTCAGGTCTTGCGTCGTGGTGATCAGGTTCATTCAGGCTTTCTGGTCGGCGGTCCCGCGCCGTGGGAGCGATGTCCGCGAGCCTATCGCCATCCGCCTGTCAAAACAATTTTGCCTGTGGACGCGGGGGTTAGCCTGGCGCAAAGGGCGAGACGTTCGCGCTGCGGAGAAAACTCGCTACTATGGTGCAGCAAGGAGCCGTTCCCGTGTTCAAGGACCAGAGCGAGCAGGACCAGGCCTTACGCCGCTTCGCTGCCGGGCTAATGACCTTTGCCGCGCTGCAGGACGGCGGTCTCGAGAACTTCCTGACCGTCTTGTCCCGCCTTGGCGAGCTCGGTCTGCGGCCGCCGACCGCGCCGCCGGACGGACCCAACGCCGACATGCGCGCAAGAGGCCGCGCGATCATCGCCGAGCGGATACGTGCGGCGTGATCAGGCCTCTGAGCCTCATCGTCACGGACGCATCGCCGCTGATCACGCTGGCCGCGGCGGAGGCTCTCGACTGTCTAACGATGGCAAACGTGCCGGTCGTCATTCCCGATATGGTGTACTTCGAAGTCACCCAAGACCTCGCAAAGCTGGGCGCAGAGGAAACAATCGACTGGATGCGGCGCAATCGGGCGATGGTCGAGATCGTCCCGACGCAGGTGTTCGCAGAGTTTCAGGCCCTCAAGCAGATCAATCCGGCGACCAGGTCGCGAGGTCGAGGTGAGGCTGCCGCGCAGGAAGTGCTCAACGCCGCGCTCAATGAAGATCCCGCCCTTCAGGCAATCCTCTTTTACGAGGACACCAACGTGGGCCGGAGCACGTTTCTTCGGACGATCCCGGTCGGCGTTACCGCGCTGACGACCGGCGATCTTCTCTACGAGCTGGAAGCGGCCGGAAAGATCCAGTCGAAGGACAGAGTTCTCGACGCCGCGACCCTGAAGGACAGGAACGTATCTGCGCAACGCGCCGTCCAATCGGACCTCGGATCCCGTGCGATCCTGCGAGACGCACTCTCGCGCAGGGGACCAAGCTCGACCGAGTGAAGCTCGATTACAGCCCGTCGATCACCGTGCCGAGCGCCAGCGCCACGTAGGCCGCAACCTCGAACCAGAAGGCGTTCGGCGACACGACGTCGATGTGCGTGTGCGTGCCGAGGAGGCCGAGCACGGCCAGCACCAGCGCGATGATCCAGGTGTAGTGATGAGGCTGCTTGGTGCGGAACGGCCAGCCGCGGGCGGTCCTGCGTGCGCGTGCCATCGTGAGGTCCCCCCGGATCGGCTCCCCTCGGCAAGCCGGCGGCAAGGTAGCCTCCGGGCCTCATTGCGACCACAGCCTTGAGGGATTAGACCCCGCGACGCAGCACGGGGCCGCGATGACTTCCCTCACTTCAGCGACTTCCGCACCGGCGACCGAGGCGTCGCCGCGCGCTGCCGGCACACGGCCGTTCGCCGGCTTCGAGTGGATGATCGCCGGCCGCTACCTGCGGGCGCGCCGCAAGTCCGGCTTCGTCTCGGTCATCGCGCTGATCTCGTTCCTCGGCATCACCGTCGGCGTCATGGTGCTGATCGTCGTGCTCTCGGTGATGAACGGCTTCCACAAGGAGCTGCTCGACAAGATCGTCGGGGTGAACGGCCACATCTTCCTGCAGGCGGCCGACAGCCCGCTCACCGACTACGACAAGGTCGCCGCCGAGACGCGCCGCGTGCCCGGCGTCGCGATGGCGGTGCCGATGGTGGAGGGCGCGGCCGGCGTCGCCTCGCAGTTCAACCAGTCCGGCGCGCTGGTGCGCGGCATTAGGGGGGCGGACCTCGCCGAGCTGCCGGGCATCAAGGGCCACGTGAAGAGCGGCACGCTCGACGGGTTCGACCAGTCCGGCGGCGTCGCGATCGGGCAGGGCCTCGCCGAGACCCTGAGCCTGCGCGTCGGCGATTCGATCTCGATCCTCACCGCCAACGGCCCGCTGACGCCGTTCGGCCGCACGCCGCGGATCAAGAGCTACCCGATCAAGGCGATCTTCCAGATCGGCATGGCGCAGTTCGACAACCTGTTCGTCTACATGCCGCTGCCCGAGGCGCAGCTCTTCTTCAACCGCGGCGACGAGGCGACCGTCATCGAGGTGTTCCTGCACAACCCCGACAACATCGACGAGGTGCGCCAGGCGATCGACCTCGCCTCCTCGCGCCCGATGATCATGACCGACTGGCGCGAGCGCAACAAGACGTTCTTCGACGCGCTCACCGTCGAGCGCAACGTGATGTTCCTGATCGTGATGCTGATCGTGCTCGTCGCCGCGCTCAACATCATCTCCGGCATGGTGATGCTGGTGAAGGACAAGGGATCCGACATCGCGATCCTGCGCACCATGGGCGCGACGCGCGGCGCGATCCTGCGCATCTTCCTCATCACCGGCGCGTCGATCGGCTTTGCCGGCACGCTCGCCGGCTTCGTCGTCGGGCTCTTGTTCGCCGAGAATGTCGAGACGACCCGGACGTGGCTGAACTCGATGCTGCACACCAACCTGTTCCCGGCCGAGCTGTACTTCCTCTCAAAGCTGCCGTCGGTGGTCGATCCGCGCGACGTGATCACCGTGGTCGGGATGACGCTGACGCTGTCGCTCCTCGCAACGCTCTATCCGGCGTGGCGGGCGGCGCGGCTCGATCCGGTCGAAGCGCTGCGCTACGGATGAGCGAGCCGGCGCTGACGCTCGACAAGGTCGAGCGCACCTACGAGCAGGCGGGGACGCCGCTGCACATCCTGCGCGGCGTGTCGTTCGAGTTGCAGCCGGGCCAGTCGGTCGCGCTCATCGCGCCGTCCGGCACCGGCAAGTCGACGCTGCTGCACGTGGCGGGGCTCCTCGAGAAGCCGGACGCCGGCGAAGTTTACGTTGGGCGCACGCCGACCTCGAAGCTGGCCGACGGTGCCCGCACCGCGTTGCGCCGCACGGCGATGGGGTTCGTCTATCAGTTTCATCACCTGCTGCCGGAGTTCTCGGCGCTCGAGAACATCGTCATGCCGCAGCTGATCGCCGGGCTCACGCGGCGCGAGGCCGAGCGGCGGGCGGCCGAGCTGCTCGACTATCTCGGCCTCGCCGCCCGCGGCCACCATCGCCCGCCCGAGCTGTCGGGCGGCGAGCAGCAGCGCGTGGCGATCGCCCGCGCCGTCGCCAACGGCCCCGGCGTGCTGCTCGCCGACGAGCCGACCGGCAATCTCGATCCCGCCACCGCCGCCCACGTCTTCGGCGCGCTCACCACGCTCGTGCAGGCGACCGGCCTCGCCGCGCTCGTCGCGACCCACAACATGGAGATCGCCGGGCGCATGGACCGCCGCGTGACGCTGGTCGACGGCGGCATCGTCGAGCGCGGCTGACGCTCAGCCGAGCCGCGCCAGCGCCCGCTCGCGCCCCATCAGCGGCAGCAGCGCCGCCAGCTCAGGCCCGGTCTCGCGGCCGGTCAGCGCCAGGCGCAGCGGGTGGAACAGCGCCCGGCCTTTCCGCCCCGTCGCCGCCTTCAGCGCGCCCGTCCAGGCCGACCATGTGGCGGCGTCCCAGGGCTCGGCCGGCAGCAGCGCCGCCGCCTCGGCCAGGAACGCCGGATCCTCGCGCACCGGCGCGATCTCGCCGGCGACCACCGCGTGCCACACCGCGACCTCGTCGAAGCACGTGAGGTTGCCGCGCACGGCGAGCCAGAACGCCTCGTCCGGCGCGATCCCCGCCGCCTGCAGCCGCGACGCGGCGGCGGCGAAGGGCAGGGTGTGCAGCGTGCGCGCGGAAAGGTTTTCCAGCTCGGCGACGTCGAAGCGGGCGGGGTTGCGCGAGACATGCGCGAGGTCGAACAGCGCGCCGAGCGCATCGAGGCTCTCGACCGGCTGCACGGCATCGGACGTGCCGACGAGCACCGCCAGCGCCGCCACCGCCAGCGCCTCGATGCCGGCCTCGCGCAAACCGCCGAGCGACAGCGCGCCGGAGCGCTTCGACAGGCCTTCGCCGCTCGCCGTGGTGAGGAGATTGTGGTGGCCGAAGCGCGGCACCGCCCCGCCGAGCGCTTCGACGAGCTGGATCTGCACCGCGGTGTTGGTGACGTGGTCCTCGCCGCGGATCACGTCGGTGATCTCGAGGTCGATGTCGTCGACGACGGAGGGCAGGGTGTAGAGGTAGCTGCCGTCTTCGCGCACCAGCACCGGGTCGGAGAGCGAGGCGCAGTCGATCCGGCTCTCGCCGCGGATCACATCGTCCCAGGTCACCTCGACGCGGTCGAGCAGGAAGCGCCAGTGCGGGCGGCGGCCCTCGGCCTCCAGCCTGGCGCGGTCCTCGGCCGACAGCTCGAGCGCCGCGCGGTCGTAGACCGGCGGCAGGCCGCGCGCCTGCTGGCGCTTGCGCTTGCGGTCGAGCTCGTCGGCCGTCTCGTAGCAGGGGTAGAGGCGGCCCATGGCGCGCAGGCGGTCGGCCGCGGCCGCGTAGAGCCCGACGCGGGCCGACTGGTGCACGACGAGGTCCGGCGTGATGCCGAGCCAGGCGAGATCGGCCTCGATCGCCTCGGCATATTCGGCGCGCGAGCGGGCGACGTCGGTATCGTCGAAGCGCAGGATGAAACGGCCGCCGGCCTTGCGCGCGAGCAGCGCGTTGAAGAGCGCTGTGCGCGCGTTGCCGATATGGATGTAGCCCGTCGGCGAGGGTGCGAAGCGGACAGTTGGAGCTTCGGTCATCTCCTTCTCCCGCTTGCGGGAGAAGGTGGCCCGACGAAGTCGGGTCGGATAAGGGGCGATCCCGCTCGGCTCGGTAACGAAGGAGAGGCGGCGCCTCCCCTCATCCGACCCCGCTTCGCGGGGCCACCTTCTCCCGCCATGCGGGAGAAGGGAGAAGCCCAGGCTATTCCGCGGCATGCACCACGGGGATGCCGCGGGCGATGCGCTCCTCGCGCAGGAGCTCGGCCACCAGGAAGGCCACCTCGATCGCCTGCTCGGCGTTGAGCCGCGGGTCGCAATACGTGTGGTAGCGATCATGCAGGTCGAGGTCGGAGAGCGCGCGAGCGCCGCCGGTGCATTCGGTCACGTCTCGGCCTGTCATCTCCAGGTGGATGCCGCCGGCATACGTGCCCTCGGCGCGGCTGATCTGGAAGAAGGTCTGGATCTCGCTCATGATCCGCTCGAACGGCCGCGTCTTGTAGCCCGACGTCGCCTTGATCGTGTTGCCGTGCATCGGATCGCACGACCACACGACGCGGCGCCCCTCGCGCGTGACGGCGCGGAGCAGCGGCGCCAGCGCGTCGCCCACCTTCTCGGCGCCGAAGCGGCAGATCAGCGTCAGCCGGCCCGGCTCGTTGTCGGGGTTCAGGATGTCGATCGCCTTGATCAGCTCGTCCGGCTTCAGCGACGGGCCGCACTTGAGGCCGAGCGGGTTCCGGATGCCGCGCGCGTACTCCATGTGCGCGTGGTCGAGCTGGCGCGTGCGGTCGCCGACCCACAGCATGTGGCCGGAGGTCGCGTAATAGTCGCCCGACGTCGAATCGAGCCGCGTCATCGCCTGCTCGTAGCCGAGCAGCAGCGCCTCGTGCGAGGTGTAGAACTCGGTCTGCCGCAGCTCGGGGTGGCTCTCCGCGTCGAGCCCGATCGCCCGCATGAAGCCGATGGTCTGCGAGATGCGGTCGGCCAGCTCCTGGTAGCGCGCGGACTGCGGGCTGTCCTTCACGAAGCCCAGCATCCAGCGATGCGCGTTCTCGAGGTTGGCGTAGCCGCCCGTCGCGAAGGCGCGCAGGAGGTTCAGCGTCGCCGCCGACTGGCGGTAGGCGTCGAGCTGACGCTGCGGATCGGGGATGCGCGCCTGCGGTGTGAAGGCGATGTCGTTGACGATGTCGCCGCGGTAGCTCGGCAGCTCCTCGTCGCCGATGCGCTCCATCGGCGCCGAGCGCGGCTTGGCGAACTGGCCGGCGACGCGGCCGACCTTCACCACCGGCAGCGCCGCCGCGAAGGTCGCGACGACCGACATCTGCAGGAACACGCGGAAGAAGTCGCGGATGTTGTCGGCGGCGTGCTCGGCGAAGCTCTCGGCGCAGTCGCCGCCCTGCAGCAGGAACGCCTCGCCGGCCTCGACCTTGGCCAGCGCCTTGGTGAGCTTGCGCGCCTCGCCGGCGAAGACCAGCGGCGGGAAGGTCGCGAGCTGGCGCTCGACGTCTGCGAGGGCGGCGGCATCTGGGAATTCGGGCGCCTGCTGGATGGGCTTCCCCCTCCAGCTCTGCGGCGCCCAGCGGTCGGCGGGCATTTCTTGCGCGAAGCTCCGTGAAAGGGCGTCTCTATAGCAGCGCCGGCGGACAATGCGAGCCCCGCTTCGGCGGGGGCCGGGCACCGGGTGACGCGGGCGGCTATCGGTAATATAACCGATCGTGCCTGGCGTGTCCATCTCAGCCGCGCCCTCGGCGCTGTGCGGAAGATTTCGGCGGTCGCCGACGCCGGGCTTTGCCAATGTCGGCGCTCGCCGTCTCCGAAAGGGGCCAAAGTCGGCGAGCGCCGCCTCCGGAAGGGACCTTTGTCGGCGCTCGCCGAGTAGCCTTCGCGGAGGTCGGCGAGCGCCGACATCGGGCTGGGGCAGATGTTCGATCGACCAATTGAGGCGAACGCTGCCGCTTTCTGGCGCGGCCTTGCCCTGCCAAGCTTCACCTCCAGCTAGAGCGGATCGACGGCAGCGGAAAAAGATAGTTTACCCGCGCACCATTGCTTGGAGCGGGTGCCATCGGCGCTGTGAGCCGCCGCGCGACCGAGCAAAAAAACGAAAATGCCCATTGCTGTGCGCTGGAGCATGGCCATAGTCGCTTCCAAACGCATGGCGCAGGTGCTGAAGGACCGTCTTTAGGATGGCCGGCGACAGCACCCAGCCGTAGCCCGTGGAGGACCGACATGAACGTTCGCAGCGCCGCCCCGTCCATCACCGAGATCGGCAATTACATCGGCGGCGCCAGGGCGAAGGCCGCGGGCGGCCGCAGCCAGGACGTCTTCAATCCCGCCACCGGCGCCGTCACCGGCCGCGTCGACCTCTCCGACGCCACTGCCGTCGATGCCGCCGTCGCGGCGGCGAAGGCCGCGTTTCCGGCGTGGTCGCGCCTGCCGCCGATCCGCCGCGCGAGGCTGATGAACCGCTTCCTCGCGCTGGTGAACGAGCACAAGGAAGAGCTGGCGAAAATCATCACCAGCGAGCACGGCAAGGTGTTCTCCGACGCCGTCGGCGAGGTCGAGCGCGGCATCGACATCATCGAGTTCGCCTGCGGCATCCCGCAGCTCCTGAAGGGCGACTTCACCGACCAGGTGTCGACGGACATCGACAACTGGACGCTGCGCCAGCCGCTCGGCGTCGTCGCCGGCATCACGCCGTTCAACTTCCCCGTCATGGTGCCGGCCTGGATGTTCCCGGTCGCCATCGCCGCCGGCAACACCTTCGTCCTGAAGCCGAGCCCGACCGACCCGTCGGCCTCGCTGGCGCTCGCCGACCTCATGAAGGAGGCCGGCTTCCCCGACGGCGTCTTCAACGTCGTGCAGGGCGACAAGGTGGCGGTCGACGCGCTGCTCGCGCACCCCGACGTCGCCGCGATCTCCTTCGTCGGCTCGACGCCGATCGCCAACTACATCTACGAGACCGGCGCGAAGCACGGCAAGCGCGTGCAGGCGCTTGGTGGGGCGAAAAACCATCTCATCGTGATGCCCGACGCCGACATCGAGAAGGCCGTCGACGGCCTGATCGGCGCCGGCTACGGCTCGGCCGGCGAGCGCTGCATGGCGATCTCGGTGGCGCTGCTCGTCGGCGACATCGCCGACGACGTCGTGGCGCGGCTGCGCGAGAAGGCGCTGACGCTCAAGATCAAGGACGGCATGGCGAAGGACGCCGAGATGGGGCCGATCGTCACCGCCGCGGCCCGCGCGCGCATCGAGGGCTACATCGAGGCCGGCCAGGCGGAAGGCGCCGAGCTGGTGCTCGACGGCCGCGGCTTCGCGGTCGAGGGCTCCGACGGCTTCTTCCTCGGCGCCACCCTGTTCGATCACGTGAAGCCCGAGATGAAGATCTACCGCGAGGAGATCTTCGGGCCGGTGCTCGCCTGCGTCCGCGTCGCCACCTTCGAGGAGGCGCTGGCGCTCATCAACGCGCACGAGTTCGGCAACGGCGTCAGCCTCTACACCCGCGACGGCCACACCGCGCGCGAGTTCGGCCGCCGCGTCGAGGTCGGCATGGTCGGCATCAACGTGCCGATCCCGGTGCCGATGGCCTGGCACGGCTTCGGCGGCTGGAAGAAGAGCCTGTTCGGCGACATGCACGCCTACGGCGAGGAGGGCGTGCGCTTCTACACCAAGCAGAAGTCGATCATGCAGCGCTGGCCCGACTCGACGCCGCTCGGCCCCGAGTTCTCGATGCCGGTCTCGCGCTGACCTTCTGGCCGAGCACGGGCGGCGGAAACCGCGCGCTCAGCCCGTGCGGCGTGCGCCAAAGCTCTCGCGGTAGCGGCGGGGGCTGAGGCCGAGGCGACGTTGGAAGACGACGCGCATCTGCTCGTAGCTGCCGAAGCCGCAGTCGAAGGCGACGGCTTTTAGCGCCTGCTCCGTCGCCTCGAGGAGATTGCGCGCGTGGTCGACGCGCACCCCTTCGACGAAATCGTGCGGCGTGATGCCGAGGGTCTCGACGAAGAGCCGCGCCACGCCGCGCTTGCTGACGCCGGCGATGGCGGCATTCGCAGGAAAACGGACCAAGTACGGTACGCCCCTAGCTCAAGTCTGCCTTGGCACGATTCTAGACATTACTTTGGCGCGTCCGGCCGCAGCGCTCAATGCGCTGGTGTCGTGCCAGAAGAAGGACTACTAGCAGAGGGTTTTGTTGAGTTGAGTTCGCTGTGGACTATATCTCTGACGACAGTCCCATTGTAAAATGTGGCCGCCCCATAAGTAAATATCGCGTACAATAAGGCAACTACTGTAAGTGCGGAGGCAACCATCACCGATATTATCACGTTTCTATTCGACGAGGCCTCGGACCTTTGATTGTCGATTTTTGAGCCAAGAACGCTGATCGAAGAAGAAAGCAAATCGATCTTGCCTTCGAGCCGCGCAAGCTTTGTCTCGGTTCGCGCTTCAGACGCGGCAATCTTATGGTTCGTCAGCTCATCCGACATGCGCTTCCCGCCGCTATCATGACCACCATTGCCTGTTGTAATAAGCGCTCGAAGCTCTTCAACTTCGATTTGCAGCATATTGATCCGCTGATTTGCCTGAAAATCATGAACAACTTGTGCTTGCGTCACTTTTTCAAGTCCGGAATTGAAAATCTGCTAGCTTCTTCAAGCGCCTTACGCACCTCTTTCACAAGGTAATCGTTGAGGTCGGCCGCGGAAATGTTGTCGGGTGGGTTCACGCCTACGTTCACGCTGATGAACGCAATCCGATTCTCCAAGCCGGAAACGTTTGCGTTGGCGCGCTGCTGACCGAAGTCATAGCTGAGGCTGCTGAGAATATAATCCATGTCGAGAGAGTGGCGCGCAACGCTCCCTTGATCAAGCTGACAATTGCCTTGGCGTAACGCTTGGAGGCATGGGCTCGGCTACGACGCCGTTTCCTCCGCCGTCCCGACGAGGTCGGCGGCGGGCTTCAGCGCACGGGGATGCGTGACCTCGGTCCAGCGGCTCGGCAGCCGACGCGGCAGCTTGCGTTGGAACGTCGCGACGATCGCCTCCCGGCCGGCGCGCTCGCAGTCGCGCGCAAAGGCCCGGGCGACCGCCACGTCCACTTGGGTTCTGAGGTCTAGGGGAAGATCGAACCACCGCGGCATCGTGCGCGACAGATGGCGGCTGCGCGCCAGCTGTCAAGACAGATTGTCGCATCCCCTAACGTCACCTCGGCGCATTTTCCGCGCGCCGCACGTCTACGTCCCGGCGAATTCTTCCGCCCGCCACAGCCGCGCCATGCCGTCGAGCACGGCGTTGATCATGCCGCTCTCCTCGCGACCGAAGAAGGCGCCGGCGACGTCGACATATTCCTTGATGACGACGCGGGCGGGGATGTCCTTGCGCGCCTTCAACTCGTAGGCGCCGCCGCGCAGGATCGCCCGCATCACGCTGTCGACGCGGGCGAGCGGCCAGGAGTCGACGAGCGTCTTGTCGATGGTGCGGTCGAGCGGCGCCTGGTCGGCGATCACCCCGTCGAGGATGCTGCGGAAGAGCTTCAGCTCGGCGGCATTGTACTGGTCGCCCTCGATCTCGCGGCCGATCCAGTAGGTCTCGAACTCGGCGAAGACATCGGGCAGCGTCTTGCCGGTGACGTCCATCTCGTAGAGCGCCTGGACGGCGGCGAGGCGGGCGGCGGCGCGTTCCTCGGCACGGGCCATCAGGCGACAACTTTCTGTTTGAGGTCCCACAGCTTCAGCGCGGCGCGCGCGGCGTCGCCGCCCTTGTCGCCGCGCTCGGGGTCGGCGCGCTCGACGGCCTGCTCTTCGGTGTCGACGGTGAGGATGCCATTGCCGAAGGCCAGGCGACGCTCGACGGCGAGCGCGGTGAGGGCGCGCGCGCTCTCGTTGCAGACGATCTCGAAATGGTAGGTGTCGCCGCGGATGACGCAGCCGAGCGCCACCGCGCCCTCGTAGTCGCCAGAGTCGAGCGCGATGGCCAGCGCGATCGGAATCTCGAGCGCGCCGGGCACGCTGATGACGTCGACCACGGCGCCGGCCGCCTCGAGCGCGTGCCTGGCGCCGACGTAGAGGAGGCCGCCGATGTCGTCGTAGAAGCGCGCTTCGACGATGAGGAAGCGGGCGCCTTCGACGACGACGGGCGACGAGGCGGATCGGCGCGGCTCGGCCATGGAGGACGATGGACTTTCGGGCTGGCTGGTGCGGGCGTCTCGGTAGCAAGCGCGGAAGGCGAGGGCAAGCGCGCGGAGGGCGAGCCGGCGCGCCGGCGCATCCGGCGATGGCGGCCGATCGACGCCGGCGCCGGCCTTTTTCAGGCGCGGAGCTCGCCTGCCACGGGCGCGGCGCCGCGCTCGCGCCAGCGCTGGAAGGCCGGCAGCACGACCTGGATCACCGGGCCGATCGCCGCGGCATAGAGCACGGTGCCGAGCCCGACGGTGCCGCCGAGAAGCCAGCCCAGCGCCAGGGCCGACATCTCGACGCCGGTGCGCGCGACGCGGATCGAGCAGCCGGTGCGCGCCGCGAGGCCGGTCATCAGACCGTCCCGGGGCCCGGGTCCGAGGCCGGCACCGATGTACATGCCGGTCGCAAGCCCGTTGAGCGCGACCGCTGCGACGAGCGCGACGAGGCGCAGCGCCAGCGTGTGCGGCGACGGCAGCACGGCGAGCGAAGCGTCGGCGGTGACGCCGATCAGCATCACGTTGGAGACCGTGCCGAAGCCCGGCCACTGGCGGAGCGGGATCCAGGCCAGCAGCAGGACCACGCCGACCACGACGATGACCGTGCCGATGCTGGCGCTGGTGGCGCGCGCGAGACCCTGGTGCAGGACGTTCCACGGGTTGAGCCCGACGTCGGCGCGCACCATCAGCGCGGTGGAAAGGCCGTAGAGCGCGAGGCCGGGGAAGAGGAGGATCAGGCGGCGGATCAGCATTCCGCCGTGACTACGGCCATCCGGCCTTGTCTTACAGGTCCAGTTTGCGCAAAGTGGACTGACATGACCCGTCACATCGTCGCCGCCTCGCTGGCGAGGCACCTCGGCCACTGGCAGACCGACGGCTCGCGCGAGCCGGCCTACCGGCAGCTCGCGGCCTGCCTGCGGCAGCTCATCCTCGACGGGCGGCTGGCGCTGGCGGCGCGGCTGCCGGGCGAGCGCGAGCTGGCGAAGACGCTCGGCCTCAGCCGCGGCACCGTCGCGGCGGCCTTCGCCGCGCTGCGCGACGACGGCTTCCTGGTGAGCCAGCACGGCTCGGGCTCCACGACGGCGCTGCCGGCGCGCCGCGCCTCGCAGGCCGCCGCGCCGCCGACGACGCTCGACTTCTCCATCGCCGCCTCGCCGGCGGGGCCGGAGATCCACCAGGCCTACAGTGCGGCGATGGCGGCGCTGCCGGCCTATTTCGGCACCAAGGGTTACGACGGGATCGGGCTCGCGCCGCTGCGCGAAGCGATCGCCGCGCGCTACGGCGCCCGCGGCCTGCCGACCGCGGTCGACGAGATGATGATCGTTAACGGCGCGCTGGCCGGCTTCGCGCTGCTGCTGCGACACCTCACCGGGCCGGGCGACCGCGTCGTCATCGATCATCCGACCTATCCGCTGGCCATCGCGGCGATCCGCGGCGCCGCCTGCCGTCCGATCCCTGTCGCGCTGCCGGAGCAGGGCTGGGACGTCGAGGGGCTGGCCGCGGCGATCGCCCAGACGAGCCCGCGCGTCGTCTACCTCGTCGCCGACTTCCACAACCCGACCGGCCGCTGCATGGACGCAGCAACCCGCCGCGCGGTGGCGGCGCTGGCGGCGCAGACGCGCACGACGATCGTCGTCGACGAGACGATGGCCGAGCTCTGGTACGAGGGCGCGCCGCCGCCGCCGCTCGCCGCATACGGCGGCGACGGCCGCGTCATCACGCTCGGCTCCACGGCGAAGAGCTTCTGGGGCGGCCTGCGCGTCGGCTGGATCCGCGCGCCGGCGGCGACGATCGCCGCGCTGCTGCGCGTGCGCGACGCGCTCGACCTCGGCACCCCGCTGCTCGAGCAGCTCGCCGTCGTCCGCCTCCTGGAGGATGCCGACACGACGCTCGCCGCCCGTCGCCTCGCCCTGCGCCAGCGCCGCGACGCGCTCATCGCCGCCGGCGCCGAGATCATGCCGGACTGGCGATTCACCTCGGCGCCGGGCGGCCTCGCCTGCTGGATCGAGATGCCGAGCCCGGTCGCCACGCCGCTCGCCGCCGCCGCGGAGGCGATCGACCTGCGCATCGGCCCCGGCCCGCGCTTCGGCCTCGAGGGCGCCTTCGAGCGCAACCTGCGCCTGCCGCTGACGCCCGAGACCGAGGTCGCGCGCCGCGCGCTGGAGCGCCTGGCGCCGCTCTGGCAACGGCTCGCCGGCAGCGGCGCGGCGCCGCGCGTGCGGCCGCTGTAGGCGCGCGAGCCGGACGTTCGACGACCAACGATAGATCGTCAGAAGACGTAGGCGTCCTGCGGCGGTGCGGCGGCGGCGCCGTGGTCGGCCGAGCGCACCTCGAGATCGTCGACGTGGCCCTGCGGCGGCCCCTTGCGCATGATGCCGAGGCGGTCGGAGAGCGCCTGGCCCGGCCCGCGCAGCGCCGCCTCGACCGAGCCGTCCTCGCAGTTGCGCACCCAGCCCTCGACCGCGAGCCCGCGCGCCGCGGTCACCGTGAAGTTGCGATAGTTGACGCCCTGGACCCGGCCGGTGACGCGCACGTGCAGCGCGCGCTCGCTCATTCCGCGGCCTGCGGCTCGGTGCCGGCGGGCTCCGGCCCCGCGGGCCTGGCGCCGGCGAAGGTGATGCCGTGCGCCTCGGGTCCGAGCACGGCGAGCACGGTGAGCGTGACCGCGATCGTGCCGACGACCAGCGCGAGGCCGAAGGCGTAGTCGCCGCCGTTCATCTTGGCGATCTCGCTCTGCAGCGGCCCGTTCACGGCGGCGATCAGATTGCCGATCTGGTAGGCGAAGCCGGGGAAGGTGCCGCGCACCTCGTCCGGCGACAGCTCGTTGAGGTAGACGGGCACCACGCCCCAGGCGCCCTGGACGGCGAACTGCATCAGGAAGCCGCCCGCGGCGAGGATCAGCGGCGTCGAGCCGTAGGCCCAGAACGGGATCGCGGGCAGGGCGAGGAGCGCGGCGATCATGATCGCGCGCAGCCGGCCGATGCGCTGCGAGATCGTGCCGAAGGTGATGCCGCCGATGATCGCGCCGACGTTGAACACGATGGTGATGAAGCTCACCGTGTGCGGGTCGTAGTGTCTCTGCTCGCGCAGGAACGTCGGGTACATATCCTGCGTGCCGTGCGAGAAGAAATTAAAGCACGTCATGATCGCGATCGCGAACAGGAAGCGCGGCGCGTTGGCCTGCAGCACCTCGAAGATGCCGCGCTGCACGCTCTTCTTCTCCTTGGCGATGAACACCGGCGATTCGTCGACGTGGCTGCGGATGTAGAGCACCAGCAGCGCCGGCGCGGCGCCGACCATGAACATGCCGCGCCAGCCGATGTGGATGTAGAGCAGGCCGAAGACGACCGAGGCGATGAGGTAGCCCGACGGATAGCCCGCCTGCAGGATGCCGGAGACGACGCCGCGCGCCTTCGCCGGGATGGTCTCCATGGTCAGCGACGAGCCGACGCCCCACTCGCCGCCCATCGCGACGCCGAACAAGACGCGCAGGATCATGAAGACGACGAGGTTTGGCGCAAAGGCGGAGGCGAACTCGAGAACCGAGAACAGCAGCACGTCGACCATCAGCGTCGGGCGGCGCCCGTACTTGTCGGCGGCGAGGCCGAAGATCAGCGCGCCGATCGGGCGCGCCGCCAGCGTCAGGAACAACGCCCATGAGACGGTGACGACGTCGGTGTGGAACTCCTTGGCGACGTCCTTGAAGACGAAGACCAGGATGAAGAAGTCGAAGGCGTCGAGCGTCCAGCCGAGCCAGCTCGCCGTCACGGCGCTGCGCTGCTTACGGTCGAGGCCGCGAAGGTCGTCCAGCATCGGCGCGTTCTCCCCAAACTATCGACGGGCCTTAACGCTATTGATGAGCCTTGGCGAAAACCGTGCTGGGCGTAAAGCCCATCAAGGGTCGACCGCGACGTTGTCGATCAACCGGACCGATCCGAGCCGGGCGGCGGCGAGCACGCGGGCCGGCCCCTCGTCCGCTTCGCCGAGCGGGGCGAGCGAGTCGGCATGGCGGGCCTCGACGTAGTCGACGGCGAAGCCGGCGGCCTCGAGGCTGGCGCGGGCGGCGGCGGTCGCGGTCTCGACCTGCGCGCCGCGGGCGAGCTCGGCGGCGCAGGCGACCAGGGTGGCGTGCAGCACCGGCGCCGCGGCGCGCTCTTGCGGCGTCAGCCGGACGTTGCGCGAGGACATCGCGAGGCCGTCGCGCTCGCGCACCGTCGGCGCCCCCAGGATGCCGATCGGCACGTCGAGGTCGTGCGCCATGCGCTGGATCATCTTGAGCTGCTGGTAGTCCTTCTCGCCGAACAGCGCGATGTTCGGCAGCGCCTGCATCAGGAGCTTCATGACGATCGTCGCGACGCCGCTGAAATGCGTCGGCCGGAACCTGTCCTCGAGGCCGGCGACGGCGGGACCCTCGACCCTGATCGCGGTGGCGAAGCCGGCCGGATACATGGTCGAAATCTCCGGCGCGTAGACGAGGTCGGCGCCCGCGCCCGCGACCTTGGTGCAATCGCTCTCGAGGTCGCGCGGGTAGGCGGCGAAGTCCTCGCTCGGCGCGAATTGCGTCGGGTTGACGAAGATCGTCACGACGACGCGGTCGGCGACCTCGTGGGCCTCGCGCACCAGCGACAGATGGCCCTCGTGGAGCGCTCCCATCGTCGGCACGAGGGCGACCAGCAGGCCGCGCGCGCGCCAGGCGGAGACATGCTCGCGGAGCGTCGCGATATCCTTGCAGAAGGCGATCGTCATCGGGAGCGACGCGTCGCCGGCACGAAGCCCTCGAGCTGGGCCAGGTAGGGCGACGGCAGCGCCGCGGCGCGCGCGGCGGCGACGACGGCTTCCATGTAGCCCGGCACCGGCGGCCCGTCGGTGTCGTCGCAGCCGAGGTAGATGAGCGCGCGGACGGCGCCGGCGGCGTCGCGCAGCACCGGCTGGACCGCCTTCACGTAGAGGCCGCCGTCGACCTCCTCGTAGCGGTCGAGCGGGCCGATGTCGGAGAGCGCGAGGTCGTAGAGCACGCCGTGCACCTCGGCGCGCGGATCGCGGCGCACGGTCGCGTAGCCGCTGCTCATCAGCGCGACGCGGTGCCGCGGCAGGCGCGCGAGGCCGAGCCGGCGCGCCTTGGGGCAGCGCGAGACGAGCGCGGGCTCGTCCATGTTCGATCCATAAGCGAAGTAGAGCGGCACCGGCGCGGGCGGGTCATCGCGTCGAGGTCGGCAGGAGCTCGAGGCTCGTCATCTCGCCGCCGAGGATGAAGTCGCCGTAGTCGAAGCGCAGCGCCCGCGAGATGCCGTTCTCGTAGAGCTCGAAGGCGAGCGTGTAGGACGGGCCCTCGTCCTTCTTGCCGGCGTCGAAATAGCTGATCGTCACCGGCCAGCGCGGCATCGCGGCCATCATGGCGTTGTGCTGCAGCGGCGCGTCGGGCGCGGCGCCGGTGATCGGCCGGCCGATGATGGTCGTCGTGTCGAACACCTTCTTGCCGTCGTCGGAGCCGTCGAACACCTTGGCGTCGACGATCTGCTGGCCGGCCTTGGCGGCGGCGATGATGCGCTCGAGATGCTCGGTCGGAAACAGCACCTTGTTGTCGACGGCGATGGTCTCGGTCTGCGGCTTCTGCAGCGTGATGTCGAGGATGTCGCCGCGCGCCTTCACCGCCTCGCCGGAGACGATGTCGGGCGAGCCCTCCTGCGAGATCGTCTTCACGTAGAAGGTGAAGTCACCGCCCTTCTCGAAGGTCGCCGAGCGCATGTCGGAGAGGCGCGTCGTCCCCTCGGCGGGCTGGATCTCGACGACCTGGCGGAAGGCCTGGTCGTAGCCGTCCTTGGCCGAGCCGTTGAACTCGTAGAGCAGGCGCCCGCGCGCCGACGTCGGGCTCTTGGCGCCGACCGACTTCACGAGCTTCAGGTCGTAGGTCGCGTGATGGGCGGCGAGCGGCATCACCGGCCCCTGCGGCGACAGGGGCGCGACCGGCGGCACGGGGCCCTCGGCGCGGCCCGCCGGCACGACCAGGAGGCTGACGGCTGCCGCCGCCAGCACGGGCAGGAGGCGGGACCGGAAAACTCTCATCGCAAAAATCCCCTGGGACGCCCTTGAAGCGCGGTGGAGGCCGTCGGCGGAAGTGCCTTCCCCGCATGGCGGAATTGCGAACGCGAGGCAATGGTCTCCGTCCAGCGCCATGATGGGGTGCGACCTTGCGCCGATCGGGGCGGACCGCCTAGAGGTCGCCGCTCGAAACCTATGGGACAAGCACCATGAGCGCGATCGAAGAGAAACTGAAGAGCCTCGGCATCACCCTGCCGACCCCGGCCGCGCCGGTCGCGAACTACGTCGGCGCGGTCGTCGCCGGCGGCTTCCTGATCATCTCGGGCCAGCTGGCGCTCGGCGCCGACGGCCAGATCGCGCCAGAGCACAAGGGCAAGATCGGCGCCGGCGTCGACGAGGCCAACGCCAAGGCGGCGGCGCGGCTCTGCGCGATCAACCTGCTGGCGCAGGCCAAGGCGGCGCTCGGCGATCTCGACAAGATCGTCCGCTGCGTGCGGCTCGGCGGCTTCATGAACACCGCGCCCGGCTACGCGGCGATCGCCCCGATCATGAACGGCGCGTCGGACCTCATCGTCGAGGTGCTGGGCGACAAGGGCCGTCACGCCCGCTCGACGATCGGCGTCGCCGAGGTGCCGCTCGAATCGGCCGTCGAGGTCGAGGCGATGTTCCAGGTCGCGTGAGCGACGGAGCTCTTGCGCGGCTCGTCGCCGCGCCGATCGCGCATCGCGGGCTGCACGCCTGCGGTGCGCCCGGCGGGCCGGTCGAGAACTCGCTCGCCGCGGCCCAAGCGGCGATCGCCGCCGGCTACGGCATCGAGTGCGACGTGCAGCTCTCGCGCGACGGCGTGGCGATGGTGTTCCACGATGCGGCGCTCGCGCGGCTGACCGGCAACGAGGGGCTGGTCGTCGAGCATGACGCCGCCGCGCTCGGCGCGATGCGGCTGACCGGCAGCGACGATACGATCCCGACGCTCGAGTCCTTCCTCGCCGCGATCGCCGCCCGCGCGCCGCTCGTGATCGAGATCAAGAGCGACGGCGATGCCGTTGGCCTGACGGAGAAAGTGCTCGCCGCGATCGACGGCTACGACGGCGTCGCCGCGCTCGAGAGCTTCGACCCGGCGGTCGTGCTGCAATGCCGCGCGTCGGGCTGCCGCCAGCCCATCGGCCTCGTCGGCTCAAGCAGCGCGGACGGCACGACGATGCCGGCCGATGCCGCCGCGGTCGCGGCCGGCGACTTCCTCTCCTGGGACATCGCGCATCTCGAGACCGCCGCGGCGCTGGGGCGTCCGCTCACGACGTGGACCGTGCGCGACGAGGCCGCCGCAGCCCGCGCGCGGCGCCTGTCGGCGCAGATCGTCTTCGAGGGCTTCCGGCCGACGGCGCGTTAAGGCTTTGTTGAGCATAAGGGCACAGGCTGCAGCTGGAGAAACCTGCCCATGCGATCGCTCTGCCTCGGCCTCGTCACCGCCGTCACACTCGCCGCGCCGGCGCTCGCCGAAGACTATCTGGAATATCCGGTGCCGACGCCCGGCTACCCCTTCCAGCGCTCGGTGCTGACGAAGCGCCTCGTGCACCTCTATCCCTACCGGCATCCGTTCCACGTGCGCGTCTACACGACGCCGCAGCTGCAGCCCTACTACAACGTCCCGCCGTATCCGGTGATCACCCCCTATTAGGGATCGCAGCCGGCGTTATGGGCCGGTCAGGCGGGACGCGCCGACGGCCTCCCACGGGCCGCCGAGATAGCGCCACAGGCCGAGCGCCTCGACCTTGCAGGGCGGGATCGCGTCCGGGGTGAGGTTTGCGAGCAGCGCCCGAGCCTCTGCCGGCGCGACCTTGTTCTGGATCGTCACGTGCGGCTTGAAGGCCTGCCTGTCCTGCGGCGAGAGCCAGCCGGCCCAGCGCCGCGCCAGCTCGCCGTGCACGCGGGTGAGCGCCTCCGACTCGTAGCGAAAGGCGACGCCGCGGCCGAGGGAGACCGGCGCCAGCGGCCAGAGATCGATCGGCGCCGTGCGCGCGGCGATCTCGTCCAATGTCGCGGTGATCGCCGCGATCTCGGCGCCCGGCAAGGCGTGGAACAGGCTGACATGCGCCGGCACCTTGTTGAGCGCGGCCGGGAAATGACGGCGCCGCAGCCCGTCGAGGACGGCGAAGGCGCGCGCGTCGAGCAGCGCCGTGACGATCAGCGGCTGCTGGCTCTGCAACGCGCTACTTGGCAACGCGCTACTTGGCGGGATCGGCGTTCTCGCCGCAGACGCCCGGCAGGGTCGGGGCCTCGAACTTCACGCGGTTGCCGCACTTGTCGCAGCCCGCGAGGAGGAGACCGACGAGAACCGCTGCGGCAATCCGCAGGTGCAAGCGCGTGATCATGGCGACACCGTTTAGCCCGCCGCCATCGTAGCCGCCAGCCGATTCGCGATCCCTTAACGTCGCTTCCCTAGGGTGATGCAAGAATATCGGGGTTCACTACCATGACGATGGCCGAGGTCAGACGCGACGAGCGGGTCCGCGCGCTGCTGCGTGCGCGCATCCTGTTCAACAACAAGAGCTCCTCGATCGACTGCACGGTGCGCAACATCTCGGCGGGCGGGGCCAAGCTCGAGGTCTCGAGCGTGCTCACCGTGCCGAACGAGTTCGATCTCGAGGTGCCGCAGAAGGGCCGCACCTATCGCGCCAGGCTGATGTGGCGGGACGCGACCCACATCGGCGTGCAGTTCGTCGAGAAGGCGGCCCGCGACACGGCGCAGACCGAGACGCACGTCTCGCGGCTCGAGCAGGAGAACAAGAGCCTGAAGGCGACCGTCGCCGCGCTGACGAAGCGGCTCGAGAAGCTGGGCCAAGACGTCAGCAGCGACGTCTGAGGCGGCTTAAGGCTGCGGCCCGACGCGCCGGACCGCCGGGCGCGCGGCGCCGGTGCCGTCCGTCGCCGCGGTCTCGGGCGGCGAGGCGGCATCGTTGTCGGCGGCATCGCCAGCGATCTTCGAGGCATCCTCGGGCGCCACCGCCGCCGGCGCGGGGCCGGCCAGCATCGAGGAGCGCGTCTTCGCGTCCATCTTCGGACGCGACAGCTCGTCCGACTTGGCCTGCGTCACGACGATGTCGCCGCGACGCGTGTTGCCGATCACCTCCTCGGCGTTGGCCAGCGCCTCGGCCCAGGTCTTGTTGGCCGGCTTGCAGGAGCAGTCGGGCACGAACGTCTTGCTGAACTTCAGGGCGTTCGGCAGGTCCATGTACGGCTTGCCGTCGAGGCTCGCGGCCGTGTTGATCTCGGCATTCGGGTTGCGCGTGTAGACGGCGGTCTCGGTGCCGGGGCAGAGCGCGCTGCACATCTGCTTCAGGTCGTCGCCGTCGCGGTGCGACGAGACCCCGAGCGGGAAGAAGCCGCCGTCGCAGGTGCGGACGCACACCGCCTGGCCGCCGCCGTGCGCGCGGGCCTCGCCGCCGTCGTCGGCATTCGGCACCGGCGGGACGTCGGGCAGCGGCGCCTGCGGCCGCGGCTCGTCCTGCGCGCCGCCGAACAGGGATTCGAAGAAGCCGCGCTGCTGCGGCTGCTGCGCCTGCTGCGGCTGGCCGCCCCGGCAGTAGGCGTTGAAGCGCGCGACGAGATCGGCGCGCAGGCCGCCGCCGCCACCGCCGCCGCCCGACTGGACGGCCGCCTGCAGCTGCTGGGCGCGCTGCTGGAGGGCGGAGCAGCGCGGGTCGCCGCCGCCGAAAAAGGACGCAAGGCCGGCACCGCAGCCGAGCTGCTGGATTTGCGCCTGGGTGCGCGCGAGCTCGGCCTGGGCGCGCCGCGCGCCGCCGCCCGCGCGCCCGCCGCCACGGTCGATCTGCGCGATCTGGGCGCGAAGCTGTCCGCAATCGATGGCCTGCGCCCGCGCCGCATCCGCGCCGGACACCGCCATCGTCGCCAGGCTCAGCAGGGCGAGGGTGCGGGAAAGGGCTCGTGCGGCCATCGGGTCTCCGAAAGAGCTGGGCGCGCGACGCCCCTCGACTGAACGCCGGTCGAATCAAATCCGCGCCGAAGCCAGAAGCGGCGCCGCTCGCGGACTGACCAGAGCTTCTTGGGTAAAACATGGCTGCCGCGGCCGACATTCGGCGGGCGACACCATGCATGCCTCTTTTGCAACACCGCCCGCGGCCCATATCTGCGGCGCCACGCTGGATGGGGTCGAACGCCACATGACAAAGTTCTGGAAGCTTCTCGCGACGTCGGCCCTGATTGCGGCGTCGTCGCTGGCGACGGTGTCGGCCCGCGCCGACGAGCCCGACTTCATCTTCTCGGAAAGCACCAAGTTTCATCTGCTGACGCCGGACGCCAAGCTCTCGACCTACGCCATCGACGATCCCAAGGTCGACGGGATCGCCTGCTGGTACACGGTGCCGGAGAAGGGCGGCCTGCGGGGCATGCTCGGCGTGGCGGAGGAGACCTCGGACGTCTCGCTCGCCTGCCGCCAGTACGGGCCGATCAAGTTCAGGGAGAAGTTCGCGGAAGGCGACGAGGTCTTCGCGCAGCGTCGCTCGCTCTTCTTCAAGCACATGCAGATCGTGCGCGGCTGCGACGCCAAGCGCAACGTGCTCGTCTACATGGTCTACACCGACAAGCTGATCGAGGGCTCGCCGAAGAACTCGACGTCGACGGTGCCGGTCATGCCCTGGGGCACCGCGACCGACACGCCGCGCTGCGGCGAGTTCCTGACGAAGTAGCCTCGAGGCTTCGAGCGGGCGCCGACGCGGCGCCCGCTTGCACAATGCTTACTTCGGGGCGCCCTGGTCGCCGCCCTGGGCCGCGGCCTTGTCCTTCTTGTGCGCCTCGTGGGCGCCGACCGCGCAGCCGGCCGCCGCGCCCATCTTGCCGTGGCCAGCCATGTGACCGGCGACGCCGCCGACGACGGCGCCCTTGAGGCAGCCCTTGGCGGCCGCCGGCGTCGCGGCGAACGAGGCCGCGGCGGCGGTCAGCACGAGGGAAGCGAGAATGGTCTTCATCTGATCGGGCTCCTTCATCGAGAGGCCCCGTAACCGTGCCCGAAGCCCGAATGTTCCCAACCCTCTAGGCGTACGCCCGGCCGCCGGCTCGCGCCGCCGGATCGCTGCGATCGCCTCCCTCCGTCAAAAGAGACCAAAGTTCAAATACGGTTTGTCTCGCCTGTCACCTGAATAGGTGACGCTTGTGGCGCTCATGTCGTGAATAACGATAGCGCTCGTCAGTAACGGGCTTCATCCAAGTAGAAGTGCGCCGCAGCGCGCTTCGATTGCGCGCCATAGAGCCCCACGCCCCCGACGTGGACGCACGCGCACGCGACCTCAGGAGCATCAGCGATGACAACGCCCCTTCGCCCCGCGATCATGCAGGGCCTGATCCCGACCAACATGCCCGGCGCCTTCCTCTCGCCGCCGCCGCCGCCCGGCTTCACGCCGCAGACGGCCAGCACCACGAGCCGGATCGCGCACGGCTTCCACTGGCGCCAGCCCGGACCCTCCGACTCGCTCGCGCTCCACAAGGTGTGGGACGCTCACCTCGGTGCCGGCTGGTCGGCCGGCACCTGGCTCATGCCGCAGATGGTCGCGACCGGAAAAGTCCACCGTCCGCGCCGCAGGCCGGGGGCGAGCGCGACCGCCAACGAGACGACCAACTGGGGCGGCGGCGTGCTGGCCGGCAACTGGACCACGGCGGTCGGCACCTGGACGATCCCGACCGTCTCGAAGCCCACCGAGGCGGCCGGCTCGGACGGCGGCTGGGATTCCTCGACCTGGGTCGGCCTCGATGGATCGGGATCGAACGACGTGCTGCAGGCCGGCATCGAGCAGAGCGTCGATGCGCGCGGCAACGCGAGCTACGTCGCCTGGTACGAGTGGTTCTGCGCCGTCCGCAAGCAGACGCTCGGCGATACGAGCCCGACCAGCCCGAGCCTCGCGACCCTGAACGGGCGCATGTACATCGCCTGGATCGGCGACGGGAACGACCAGCTCAACGTCATGGTCTCGACCGATGCCGGCCAGACCTTCCACGGCAAGCTCGTGTCGCACGAGACGTCGCCGAAGGCGCCGGTGCTCTGCGTGCACGCCGGGCATCTTCTCATCGCCTGGATCGGCAACGGCAACGCGCAGCTCAACGTCGCCTCGGTGACCCTCGACGGCGGCGGCGTGCCGACCGGTCTCGCCGGCAAGGTCGTGCTCGGCGACACGAGCCCGCAGGGCCCGGCGCTCGCCTCGCTCAAAGGCAACCTCTACCTCGCCTGGAACGGACGCGGCAACGAGCAGCTCAACGTCATGGTGTCGAGCGACGGCGGCCGCACCTTCGGCTCGAAGCTGGTCGCCGGCGACACCTCGCCGGCGGCTCCGAGCCTCGTCGCGCACGACGGCAAGCTGCTGATCGGCTGGACGGGCGAGCGCAACCACCAGATCAACGTCGCGCAGGTCGCGCTGCGCGGCGCGGTGCCGACGGGGCTCGCAGCCAAGGCGGTCTTGCAAGACACGACGCCGTTCACCCCGGCGCTGGCCTCGAGCGCGGGGAAGCTGTTCCTGGCGTGGCGCGGCGACGGCAACGACCAGCTCAACGTCATGTACTCGACGAGCGACGGCGCGGCGTTCGCCAACAAGTACATCTCGCCGGAGACCAGCACCGATGCGCCGGCGCTCGTCGACCTCGGCGGAACGCTCTACAGCGGCTGGAAGGGCGACGGGAACAAGAACCTGAACGTGGCGCCCGTCGGCGTCGTGGGCGGCCTCGTGACCGGGTTCACGACGCCGGCCTATCTCTTCCAGGTCAACATCCCGAACTTCAAGGTGAGCCCGGGCGACAGCGTCACGTGCTCGGTCCAGTACATCGGGAACAAGACGGCGGGCCAGATCGCCTTCAAGAACGTGACGACGGGCGTGAACTTCCCGATCACTCTCGTGCCGCCGCCCGGCGCCGCGATGAGCGGCAACAGCGCGGAATGGGTGATCGAGGTGCCGACGATCAACAATAAGTTCGCGCATCTTCCGGCCTTCACGCCGGTCGCCTTCACGTCGTCGATCGCGTGCGGCCTCGATGCCTCGGGCCGCGGCATGGCCGGCAACCCGCAGAACGCGACGGAGACGAAGATCTTCGACGACAAGAACCGCGCGCTGACGAGCACCAAGCTCGGCGACACCACCGGGACGATCAGCTACGTGGCGCCGCCGATCGGCTGAGAGTGTCCGGCAGACGGCACGGCTCCAAAAAGCCTCGCCGTCAGCCCTTGCAGCTGACCACGAAGGCGCCGGGGTCGATCTTCGGCGCGTCCTTGCGGTCGCCGATCGAGGCGGTGATGTCCTCGGCGCGGCCGAAGGAGACCGCCGCCGACATGCCGTGCGCCTCGCACCAGGCGTCGGCGATGACGTGGCCGCAGGCCTTGTTGGCGGAGAGGCAATCGTCGAAGCCGTAGCCGTCGGACGCCGGGATCACCAGCATGTGGCCGGTGTCGGCCTGCGCCCGCGACGTCGCCTGGCCGGCCGAGACGGCGAGCAGCGCGGCGGCCAGCGGCGCGGCGAGCTGGATGATCTTGCGGAGGTCGGTCGCGGCAATCGACATGTTGCGGCAACTCGGCACGGGGTGAGGAACGCGTGCGATGCTGCCGCGCGGCGCTGAAGAAAGGATTAACCGGAGGTGGACGCGCTCGCTCGAACTTGAGCCTTTCGCCCGGTTCTTGACATGCGGGCGGCGAGGCCGCAGCAGGCGCAGCAGAACCGGACGGGCCCGATGACGACGCTGCGCTTCTACAACACGCTGACACGCCGGAAGGAGGCGTTCGCGCCGTTCGATCCGACCAACGTGCGCGTCTACGCGTGCGGGCCGACGGTCTACGACAACCTGCACATCGGCAACGGGCGCATGCTCGTCGTCTTCGACGTGCTGTTCCGGCTGCTGCGCCACGTCTACGGCGCGGCGCATGTCAGATACGTGCGCAACATCACCGACGTCGACGACAAGATCAACGCGCGCGCCGCCGAGCGCGGCATCCCCATCCGCGCGCTGACCGACGAGATGATCGCGATCTTCCACGCCGACGCGGCGGCGCTGGGGTGCCTGCCGCCGACGCTGGAGCCGCGCGCGACCGACCATATCGCGCCGATGATCGCCATCATGGAGCGTTTGATCGAAAACGGCCACGCCTATGCCGCCGACGGCCACGTGCTCTTCGACGTGCCCTCGATGCCGGACTACGGCCGCCTCGCCAACAAGAGCATGGACGAGCAGATCGCCGGCGCCCGCGTCGAGGTCGCGCCCTACAAGCGCAGCGCCACCGACTTCGTGCTGTGGAAGCCGTCCGCCGACACCGAGCCGGGCTGGGACTCGCCGTGGGGCCGGGGGCGGCCGGGCTGGCACCTCGAATGCTCGGCGATGAGCTGGCAGCACCTCGGTGAGACCTTCGACATCCACGGCGGCGGCATCGACCTCGTCTTCCCGCACCACGAGAACGAGATCGCGCAGTCGCGCTGCGCCTTCGGCCATTCCATCATGGCGCAGGTCTGGATGCACAACGGCCACCTGCAGGTGGAGGGCGAGAAGATGTCGAAGAGCCTCGGCAATTTCGTCACCATCCGCGAGCTGCTCGACACGGAGAGCTTCGGTGGCCGCCGCTGGTCCGGCGACGTGCTGCGGCTCGCGATGCTGCGCACGCACTACCGCCAGCCGATCGACTTCACGATCAAGGGCCTGGAGGAGGCCGACCGCACGCTCGCCGACTTCGGCAAGGCGGTCGCCGGCATCGCGCCCTCGGCGCCGAGCGACGGCTTTCTCGCGGCGATGGCCGACGACCTCAACACCCCGAAGGCGCTCGCCGAGCTGTTCGCGCTGCGCGGCAGCGATCCCGCCGCGCTCGCCGCGAGCCTCGCGCTGCTCGGCATCACGGCGAAGGCGGCGGCTGACGAGGGGCCGCTGACGCCCGAGATGGAGGACTTGCTCGCGCAGCGTCGCGCGGCGCGTGCCGCAAAGAACTGGGCCGAGAGCGACCGCCTGCGCGACGCGCTCGCCGCACTCGGCCTCGCCGTGAAGGACGGCAAGGACGGGATGACGTGGGAGCGGAAGAGCTAGGGCGCATAAGCCGAGCCGCGCGCCGCATGCTGGGACCGCCCGCGTTCGAATTGATCCTTCTTGGCTAAGCCCACGAGAGCGCGAAAAGGCTCGCATCAAGCTTTTGCCACCGCATCGTCGAGACATCTCACGAGCGACAAAATTGCCACATAATCGGTGTGGGTTTCACCTATTGTTATCGATGTTCTGATCGCCGCCCTGTCTGAGAAAGCTGATGAATCCGGCAAACCGTATCGACAGTCTCACCGGCATTCGATTTTTCGCCGCCCTAATCGTCGTGTTCGAGCACTACCAGCTGTCGTCTGCCGGATTGAATTGGGCCTACGGGGTCGGCTTCTTCTTCGTGCTTTCCGGTTTCATCCTGACGTACGTCGCACGCAACATTGATCGCGACCGCGGCTACGTCGAGTTCTTCTGGGCGAGAGTGGCGAGGATATGGCCGCTGCACATCCTCATGCTCTACATCTATGTCCGCATCGTCGGCTATTACTACAACGACTTCTTCTACTGTCATTTCTTCGCCGTGCAGGCCTTCATCCCGACCGAAGACTCCTACTGGAACTACAACTATCCGTCCTGGAGCGTCTCCGTCGAGTTCGCTTTCTACGCGCTCTTCCCGCTGCTCATCTACAAGTGGGAGAAGACGCTCTGGTGGAAGGCCGCGCTTGCACTTGCCGTCTCGGCGACACTTCTCGCCTACGTCAAGCTGGCGGGTGTTCCCTACTACGACGAGTCCAAACCATCGCTCGTCAACAGTGCCGGCATCCTGTATATCAATCCGTTCGCCCGGCTGCCCGAATTCATCCTCGGCATGCTCGCCTACACCGTCTGCTCGAAGATATCCGCGTCGTACAATTCGAAGTCTTTGCTCTGGACGAATATCGTCGAATTCATCGCGGCGGGCCTCGTGGTGGCCTGTTTCTGTAGATTTTCTGACAAGGCCGTTGCGGGCAATGTCTCGCCGGATGTCAGAGATTGGATTGTGCAGTACATTAATTCCATCGTCGCTGCGATATTTGTGGCCGTTCTGTTTTTCAACAGGGGGATCGTCTCGAAGTTTCTAGCCCTAAAGCCGCTCGTGGTTCTGGGCGAGGCCAGCTTCGCTCTTTACATGACGCACGCTTTTTACAGAAACGTCTTCGAAGACAGGCACATCCTCGGAGGTCATTTCGATCGAAGCGTTGGCTGGATATGCCTCGCGATCGCGATCCCGATGTCCATTCTCGTTCATCGCTTCTATGAAGTGCCGATGCGAAAGCTGTTCAATAAGCTGCCGCGTTACGTGTCGTCTTCCACCCGTTCGATTGCCGGCAGGCTCTGGAAGGGCGTTCCCGTCGAGCAGCCGGCGATCCCTTTGACAACCGCTTCCGGCGGCTCCGACGCGTTGCGATAGTTGGAATGCAAGCAATTGCCGGCGCTTTCCCCAAAAGCATACGCCGCGGAGAAGTGGAGCGGGTGATTGCCTGCGCGCGGCATTCGGGATCGCCTTGGAAGACAGCAAGGACGAAATGGCTCGGGAGCGCAAAGGCTGATCGATCCTGATATACTTCAGGTTTACCGGTCGTGGCTAAGATGAAAGCACTGCGCGGAGATTGCCGTGACTGTCGTCGTTTTCAGCCCTCGTCGAATTCGCACCAGCGTCGGTATTGCGGCTTTTCTCGTTTCGTCGCTTGCTGCGACCGGCGTAGCATTCGGCTGGGGTCACGACCTTTCCCCGAACGCTCAAGGCGACGTGGCGTTCTTGGCCGAAACCACGCAGTCCGACTTTCTCGGTCGATGGGCGTGGATGGAAGAGGAAAACGCGAACAACGCCGATGATCCAAAACGAGCGCCGGCTTACCTCGATATCGTCGGGTGTGGCCGAGACCTCTGCGCAATCGAGGTTTTGAAGACCGGAGCTTGCGGCGGCATGATCCTGCGGCTTCACGACCGAGGTGCCGATCACGGCATCAGTTTCGGTCCAGAGGGACCCGATCGCTACGCCGGGCGGCTCGCATGGACTGGCAAGTACTCCGAATACGCCGTCGACGCGGATGTCGACCGTTCCGAGCATGTCCGTCCAAAGGCAACAGGGCTGAAGCGGTTGAGCATGAACGGATATCCGACCGATCCACGCGCACGATGGGAGCGCACGTATCCCTTCGAGCTCAACTTCGCCTATTTCGGAAAAGCAACCTGCGCCGTTTCCTCGAGCTGATGGGGCACGCCACGGGACGAGGACGCGTCGTATGTCGCGCATAGGCCAAGGTAGCATGCTAACGGGACGAGCCACACGAGCCACGCCAGCGCGGCGTAGGCGCTCGCAAAAGGCAGGCGATGCGCAACGGCAAAGGACATGCCGAGCCTCAACAGAACGGGGCTGACGGTCACGATCGCTGCAGCGGTCATCAAGCGTGCGTGCAGCGCGCGACGCTTGTGCCGGATGGCCCGGACGCCCGCTGCTGCGAGCGCCAACCACACGACTCCTTGGCAGAAGAAGGCTGCGCGTGCGGGGACGGTCGCAACGCTCATCGGCGCCACGACGAGCGAGGCCATTCCCCCGATCGCGATCGCGGACGCGGCGGCACGACCAATCCAGCGATGGAGGCCAGGCATCTGTGTTGATGCGACTGCGAGCGGAACCAGTGCAAGCGCACAGGCCGAGGCGGCCATGTGGAGGGGAAAAATGATGGGCTGTCTTTCGAGAACGGCGTGAAGCGGGCGTGCGAGGTGTGCGCCGCCCGCGGACTGAAGGGCGGAGATGACGAACGGAACCACAAGTGCCGCGCAGGTCGCGCAGAGTCCCTGAAGCGCGAGCGTTCCGACGCGGCACGTCGGCGGCCTTGCAGAGCTGTCTTCCACCGTCGCCCCGGCTCGTCCACCTTCCTGACCGAAGCCTATAAGCGAAACGTCACGAAACGCTGAAGAAGGAGCCGCTTTCGGGATTGTGAGAGTGAGGACGCGTGATCGCGACCCGAACTAGCCCTGAGGAGCGCCGGTGATGACGGCCTGTGCGGGAGGGTTCGACCCCAATTTCGAAGACGAGCGTCCCCAGTGTCAGAATCCGGCGCGAGTGAGTTCGGTGGGGTCTTGCGTGAGATCGTCTGCGTCATAGCTTGGAATGATCCGGACAGGTTCGGACACTACTTTGAGGCCCGAGCAATTGCGCGGGCCACATATGGCGATGGCATTCGGCGCCTGTCAGTCGACCGGCGCGGGCCTCTTCGGCTCCAACGTCGGTCGCCCGATGGGCTCGGCTTCTGCATTGAGCCGCTCGGCGAGATCGTTTGGCATGAAGACGCTATCGGCGGCTTTCTTTCGCGAACGCGCTAGAACGGATCAAGACGCTTCTCCAAAGGACATACCCCGCGTGACCACGCCCGCCGCCACACTCCGCCCTATGCTTCCGGCCGACATCCCCGTCCTGGCGGCGATCTTCCAGGCCAGCATCGACGAGCTGGCGGAGGAGGATTACGACGAGGGCCAGCGCGCCGCCTGGGCCGGTGCGGCCGACGACGAGGCGGCGTTCGGCGCCGGGCTGCAGAAGGATCTCACCCTCGTCGCGGTGCTGCAGGGCGCGCCGGTCGGCTTTGCGTCGCTCGAGGGCAAGGAGCATCTGCGCATGCTCTACGTCTATCCGCCCGTCGCGCGCCGCGGCGTCGCCACGCTGCTCCTGGATGCGATCGACAAGCTCGCCCGCGCGCGCGGCACCAAGGCGCTCACGGTCGATGCCAGCGACACCGCGCGCGCCTTCTTCGAGTCGCGCGGCTACGAGGCGCACCACCGCCAGACCGTCGAGCCCGGCGGCGAGTGGCTCGGCAACACCCGGATGGTGAAGACGCTGGGCTAGCCGCAGCGCCATCGAAGGGCGCGCGTCAAACCATTTTCGCGATCAAGCGCCGCTTGCCGCGCAGATCGACTCATCGGAGATCTGCGCCGCCGGCATGCACGCGACGCGTGTCTTGCGCGTTCTCTTGTCGTCGCTGCTGTCGCAGCGCCAAGCGAGCGGCTCTTCCCGCTCCGGCCTCAGAGCCAATTTCCCATGAACATCGGTCAGTATCGCGTTCCGGCGCGCGCCCTCGGCGCGGCCGCCATCGCCACGACGGCGCTCGTCACGTTGAGCGCCTCGTTCTTCACCGTCGACCCGTCCGAGCGCGCCTTCGTGCGCCTGCTCGGCACGCCGACCACGACCCTGCCGTACCAGCCCGGCCCGCACCTCAAATGGCCGTTCATCACGCAGGTCGACACGCTGCAGGTCTCGCAGACCTCGCTGGCGCTGCCGGTCTTCCGCGTCGTGACGATCGACAACCAGCCCGTCGATCTGAAGGTCGACATCCAGTACAAGGTGCCGGACACGGACGTCGCGCGCCTGCTCTACGACATGGGCCGCACCGGCACGTCCGACATCGATCGCCCGATCATGGACGTCGTGCAGGATCGCGTCTATCGCGTGTTCTCGTCGAAGAACACCAACACGATCTCCGCGAACCGCGAGCCCATCCAGGAGGAGGCGCAGAAGTTCGTCGGCGACGCGCTGCGCAACAATTTCGGCATCGAGCTCGTCTCGCTGCAGATCCCGCAGATCGCGTTTTCCGAGACGTTCACCGAGAGCAACGCGCTGGCGGTGACGGCGAAGAACCAGGCGATCCGCGAGGAAAACCAGCTGAAGGTCGTCGGCTATCTCGCCGACCAGCGGGTGCGCGAGGCGCAGGGCCAGCGCGACCAGGCGATCGCCGAGGCCGAGGGCCGCGCGCGCAGCGTCGAGCTTGCCGCCGCCGCCGATGCCAACGCCACGTTGGCCCGCGCCGGCGCCGCCGCCAAGGCGCTGCTGCTGCAGGCCGAGGCCGACAAGCAGGCGGCGACCCTGCGCGGCACCGGCGACGCGGCCGCCCGCAAGGCGATGGTCGATGCCTCGGGCGGCACGGCGGGCTACGTCGCGATCGTCGAGGCCGAGGCGAAGCGCAAGTGGAGCGGCGGCTTCCCGAACGTGCTGACGATCAGCGACAAGGCGATGCTGCCGATGCTGCTGAGCGCCCAGGCTGGGCAGGGCGTCGCGAAGTAGCGGCGCTCAGGTCTTGCGGAAGACCAGCGACAGGTTGTTGGCCGGCATGGCGATGCGCTCGGCGAGCGCGAGCCCGTGCCGGCCGGCAAGGGCCGTGACCTCGTCGAGATGGCGCAGGCCCCAGGCGGGATCGCGGCCGCGCAGGCTCGCATCGAAGGCGAGGTTGCTCGGCGCGGTCTCGACATCCGCCTCGATGTAGGGGCCGTAGAGGAACAGCAGGCCGCCCTGCGGCAGCACGCGGCCCGCGCCGGCCATCAGCCCTTCCGTCGCCGCCCACGGCGCGATGTGGATCATGTTGATCGCGACGACGACGTCCGCGGGGGGCCAGCTCGCCGGGTCGCTCGCGTCAAGCCGAACCGGCGGCAGCAGGTTCGGCAGGCCGGCGAGCGCGCGCTGCGCGGCGATGCTGGCCAGCGCGGCGGGATCGCGATCGGCCGGCAGCCACGCGAGAGCAGGGCAGGCGGCGGCGAGATGCACGGCGTGCTCGCCGGTGCCCGCGGCCAGCTCGAGCACGAGCCCGGCCGGCGGCAGGCGCGGCTTCAACACGGCCAGGATCGGCTCGCGATTGCGCAGCGCCGCGGGCGAGGAGAGGACGTGCGAGGGTTGGGCATCGGCCATGCGCTACCTCTGCGGCTTGCGCCGTCCCGCGTAGGGGTTGTCGCTCGTCTTGCGCGACAGCCGCAGCGGCACGCCGGGCAGGTCGAAGGCCTCGCGCAGGCCGTTCAAGAGAAACCGTTCGTAGCTCGTCGGCAGCGCGTCGAGCTGGTTGCCGAAGATCACGAAATAGGGCGGCCGCGCGCGCAACTGCGTCATGTAGCGGATCTTGATGCGGCGTCCGGCTACGGCCGGCGGCGGGTGCTGCTCCAGCGTCGCCTCGAGCCAGCGGTTGAGCTTTGCCGTCGCGATGCGCTTGTTCCAGGTCTTTTCCACCTGCATCACGGCTTCGAGCAGGCGCTCGACGCCGTAGCCGGTCTCGCCGGCGAGCGGCACGACGGGTGCGCCCTTCACCTGCGGCAGCAGGCGCGCGGCCTCCTCGCGCAGGTAGGAGAGCCGCGAGCCCTTGTCGGTGATGAGGTCCCACTTGTTGAGGCCGATGACCAGCGCGCGGCCTTCGCGCGCGACGAGGTCGGCGAGGGTGAGATCCTGCTTCTCCAGCGGCGCGGTGGCGTCGATCAGCAGGATCACCACCTCGGCGAACTTGGCGGCGCGCAGCGCGTCGGCGTTGGCGAGCTTTTCCAGCTTGTCCTCGACGCGGGCGCGGCGGCGCAGGCCGGCCGTGTCGAACATCTTCAGCTTGCGGCCGCGCCATTCGAGATCGAGGCCGATCGCGTCGCGGGTGAGGCCGGCCTCCGGGCCGACCAGCAGCCGCTGCTCGCCGAGGATGTGGTTGAGCAGGGTCGACTTGCCGGCGTTCGGGCGGCCGACGACGGCGATCGCCAGCGGCTTCGTCTCGTCGAGCTCGCTGCCGTCCTCCTCGTCGTCGAAGGTCTTCTGCGCCTCGGCTTCCGTCGCCTCGACCTCGGCGGTGTGCTCGGGCAGCGTCTCGAGCAGCGCGGAATAAAGTTCCGAGAGGCCCTCGCCGTGCTCCGCCGAGAACGGCACGGGGTCGCCGAGGCCGAGATCGTAGGCCTCCATCGCGCCGGCGCCGCCGATCCGACCCTCGGCCTTGTTGGCGAGCAGGATCAACGGCTTGCCGGCGCGCCTCACCAGCGCGGCGAAGGCGCGGTCGTCCGGCGTCACGCCGACGCGGGCGTCGATGACGAAGAAGATCGCGTCGGCGGCGAGGATGGCGGCCTCGGTCTGCGCCCGCGTGCGGCCCGACAGCGAGGCGGCGTCGCCCTCTTCGAGGCCGGCGGTGTCGATCACCGTGAAGCGCAGGTCGGCGAGCTTGGCCTCGCCCTCGCGCCGGTCGCGCGTGACGCCGGGCTGGTCGTCGACGAGCGCCAGCTTCTTGCCGACGAGCCGGTTGAACAGCGTGGACTTGCCGACGTTCGGCCGCCCGATGATTGCGATGGTGAACATCTTCGTGCTTTAACTTCTTCCTTCTCCCGCCTGCGGGAGAAGGTGACCCGACGAAGTCGGGCCGGATGAGGGGTGTCGCCGCTCGACTTGATGAACGCAAGAGAGGCGGAAGCCCCCCTCATCCGACCCCGCTGCGCGGGGCCACCTTCTCCCGCAGGCGGGAAAAGAGGGGCTGGCGGCGCAAGAGGAGCCGTCGGTCACTTCGGTGGTGGTGCTGAAGGTGCCGAAGGTGTCTGCGCGGCCGGCGCCGGCGGCGCAGCGGCCGGTGCGGGCGTAGCCGCCGGTGCAGGCTGAGCCGCCGGTGCGGGCGCCGGCGCGCCGCCGACCGGCTCGATCTTGGCCGGCGGCGGCTCGCCCTGCATCGGCGTCGCCGGGCCGGCGGCGACGAGCGCGCTCCAGGCCTGGGCGCAGTTGCGCAGCGCCGGCGGCGCCAGCATGTCGGAGAGGATCGCGTCGACGTAGCGGCCGGCCGCCTTGTAGTCGCCGCCCTTCATCGCGGAGAGCGCGAGCAGCTCGTTCATCGAGGCATGGAAGCCGTAGCCGGGGGAGGAGAAGCGGCCGTAGCGCTGGGCGAAGTCGGCCGGCGTCTCGACGTCGACCCGCAGCATCGCGCCGCGCAGCCGCGCGTCGTCGCGCATCGAGGGATCGAAGCTCTCGTCGTTGGCGATGGCGTCGAAGGCGCGGCCGCCGGCCTCGGGATCGCTGGCGCCGAGGAGGGCCGCCGCGCGCAGCCGCGCCAGATGCGCGTAGCCGGCGGGCCCGCTGCGGCCGATCTCCTCGAACGCCTTCTCGGCCTCCTGCGGCTTGCCCTGCGCCGCGAGCGCCTCGGCGGCGGCGTAGCGCACGTTGTCGGCCTCGGCCGAGGCGACCTGCCGATCCTTCATGAAGCGCCAGGCCCCGGCGCCGACGATGATCGCGACGACGAGGATCGCCAGAGGGATCTGGAAGCGGGAGAGGAAGCCGAGGATGCGCTCGCGGCGGTAATCCTCGTCGACCTCGCGGATGAAATCGGACATGGAGCTGTGCGTTTCCTGCCGTGTGTCTTGCGAGAAGGGGGGCCCTAGCACGTTGCGCGGGGCGCGCCTACCGTCGCTCGCTCAGGGTGGATACGCCGGGCGGCAACCTTACATCTCCTTTCAGAAGGAGATCGCCATGTCAGCCGCCCAGCCCGCCCCGCAGGACATTCCCGCCGCGATCTCGCGCAACCCCGCCACCGGCGAGGTTTTCGCCCGCTATCCGTTCCAGAGCCATGTCGAGGTCGAGGCGCTGCTCACGGCCGCCGATGCCGCCTATCGCCGATGGCGCACGCTGCCGGTCAGCGAGCGCGCCCGCGTCATCGCCAAGCTCGCCGACGTGCTCGAGACGGAGGCCCAGTCCTTCGCGTCGATCATCACGCGCGAGATGGGCAAGACGAAGCGGGAGGCCGAGGCCGAGGTCGCCAAATGCGTCAAGCTCGCGACCTATTATGCCGAGAACGGCCCCGGGATGATCGTCGACGAGCGCGTGGCGGTCGAGGATGCCGAGGTCTACGTCTCCTACCTGCCGACCGGCACGATCCTCGGCATCATGCCGTGGAATTTCCCGCTGTGGCAGGCGCTGCGCGCCGCGGTGCCGATCACGCTCGGCGGCAACGCCTTCCTGCTGAAGCACGCGCCGAACTGCATGGGGCTGGCGACGATGCTCGGCGCGGCCTGGGAGCGCGCCGGCGCGCCGGCCGGGCTGTTCGGCATCCTCAACGTCGACAACGGCCCGATCGAGGGCGTCATCGCCGACCCGCGCATCGCCGGCGTCACCCTGACCGGCAGCCCGCGCGCCGGCGCGGCGGTGGCGGCGCTTGCCGGCAAGCATCTCAAGAAGTCGCTGCTCGAGCTCGGCGGCTCGGACGCCTTTATCGTTCTCGCCGACGCCGATCTCGACAAGGCCGTGGCGGCGGCGGTGACGTCGCGCTTCGCGACGTCGGGCCAGGTCTGCATCGCCGCCAAGCGGCTCATCGTCGAGGCCCCCGTCGCCGACGCCTTCACCGAGAAATTCCTGGCGGCGGCGCGCAAGGCGAAGACCGGCGATCCGAACGATCCGGCGACGACCTTCGGCCCGCTCGCCCGCGAGGACCTCCGCGACGAGCTGCACGACAAGGTCGAGCGCTCGGTGACGCAGGGTGCCGAGCTGCTGCTCGGCGGCAAGCCGGTGCCGGGCAACGGCGCCTTCTACGAGCCGACGGTGCTCGGCGGCGTCGGCAAGGGCATGGCCGCCTACGACGAGGAGACGTTCGGCCCGGTCGCGGCGATCGTCGTGGCGCGCGACGCCGACCACGCGATCGCGCTCGCCAACGACAGCGAGTACGGCCTCGGCGGTGCTTTGTGGACCAACGATCTCGAGGCGGCGAAGAAGATCGCGCGCTGGCTCGAGACGGGCGGCGTCTTCGGCAACGGCTTCACGGCGTCCGACCCGCGCGTGCCGATCGGCGGCGTCAAGAAGAGCGGCTACGGCCGCGAGCTGTCGCACTTCGGCATCAAGGAGTTCCTCAACGCGCAGACGGTTTGGATCAAGCCGGCGCGTTAGGACTTCGTTTGCCGTAACCTAAAAGGCCTGGCGATCAGGCCTTTTTCGCCGGCGCCGTGTCCTTCACGGCCCATTCGCCGACGGCGATCGTGCAGGCGGTGCCCGAGACCTTCCGGACGCTCCCGCCGTCCTCCAGGCTGCCTTCGAAGGCGCGGCAGACATGCGAATCCTGCGGGTAGGCGTGGCCGACCGCGGTCAGCGATCCCTTTCGCCCGGTCTTCGGGTTCTCCCAGTGCACGGTCGAGCCGTCGCCTTGGGGATCGAGGGCGGTGGCGAGCGCCGCCTTCTCGCGGCGCTGGTCCTCGCTGTCGAGGAGGCCGCCGAAGGGCACGGTCGACAGCGAGCCCGTCGTCTGGTCGGGCAGCATCGAGCCCATCGGGAAGGACATCGCGCAGCCGCCGAGCGCCGGCGCCGCGCCGAGCGCAAGCCAAGCCCATGCGCCGAGGCGCGGCAAGGGAGCGCGCCCAAGGGTCGCTCCCTCTGCCGGGACCACCCGGGCCGCAATGGACTTGGCCTTCACTCGCACGCTACACCCACGCAACGCATACGCACGAGAGGATGGTAGGCTTGGACGCGTTAAGGAGCCGTGACCCGGCTGTTTCCGACGATCCGTTCGCCGTGTTCGGCGCCTGGCTGGACGATGCGACAGGTAGCGAGCCGAACGACCCGACCGCGATGGCGGTGGCGACGATCGACGCCGACGGCCTGCCCGACGTGCGCATGGTGCTCCTGAAGGCCTGGGACGCGCGCGGCTTCGTCTTCTACACGAACTTCGAGAGCGCCAAGGGCCGCGAGCTCGCCGGCCATCCGAAGGCGGCCGCGCTCTTCCACTGGAAGACGCAGCGCCGCCAGGTGCGCATCCGCGGACCGGTGAGCGTCGTCACGGACGCCGAGGCGGACGCCTATTTCGCGAGCCGCCCGCGCGGCAGCCAGGTCGGCGCCTGGGCCAGCCGCCAGTCGCGGCCGATCGAGAGCCGTGCGGCGTTGGAGGCGGCCGTCGCCGAGGTCGAGGCGCGCCATCCCACCGAGGTGCCGCGCCCGCCGCACTGGAGCGGCTTCCGCATCACGCCGCTGCAGATCGAGCTCTGGTCGGACGGCGCCTTCCGCCTGCACGACCGCTTCCTCTTCGCGCGCCCGACGCCGGAGGGACCATGGACGAAGACGCGGCTCTCGCCGTGAGTTTGGAAGACGCCGGCGTCCGGCTCTATCCCGCGCGCCCGTTCCTCGCCGCGAGCCTCGCCGTGTTCCGGGAGGGCAGGGTGCTGCTGGCGCGCCGTGCCGCGGCCCCCTTCGCCGGCCGCTACACGCTGCCGGGCGGCCTCGTCGAGCCGGGCGAGAGCCTCGCCGAAGCGGCGTTGCGCGAGATGCATGAAGAAGTCGGCGTGACGGCGCGGCTCCTCGGCTTCAACGACCATGTCGAGGTGATCGACCGCGACGAGACGGGCCGCGTGCGCCACCACTACGTCATCGCCTCGTTCGTCGGCGCGTGGGTCGCGGGCGAGGGCACGCCGGGGCCGGAGGCGGTCGACGTCGTGTGGGCCGATCGCGACGCGGCGCTGCGGCTGCCGCCGACCGAGCATCTGCCGGCGCTGCTCGCCTCCGCCTGGGCGATCGCCGAGCGCGCCGGCGCATGAGCGGCGCGGTGCGGACGCTCGCCGTCGCGCTGGCACTCGCGCTCGCGGGCCAGGGTCTCGCCGTCGCGCAGCAGACGGAGCGCGAGACGCGGCCGCGGCACGACGCCAAGGCGCACGAGCGCGACGCCAAGGACTCAAAGGAGGCGAAGAAGACGCCGACGCCGGCCGCCGAGCCGCCGGCGGCCACGCCGGCGCCGCCGCCCGACACCCGGCCCTACGATCAGCAGCTCTTCAGGCTCGCCGAGATCCTCGGGGCGCTGACCTATCTGCGCGGCGTCTGCGGTGCCGGCGATGCCGACCAGTGGCGCGCGCGGATGCAGACGCTGCTCGAGGCGGAGGGCAAGCCCGATGCGCGGCGCGACCGCCTCGCCGGCGCGTTCAACCACGGCATGCAGGGCTACGCGCTCTCCTACCGGAGCTGCACGCAGAACGCCCGCTTCGTGATCCAGCGCTTTCTCGCCGAGGGCGCCGACCTCGCCCGCGGCCTCGAGAACCGCTACCGGCCGGGCTAGCCGCGTCAGTCGCCCGTCCCGGATCGTCCGGCGAGCAGCGGCGCGTGGGCGGCGAGCCGGCGCGAGGCGAATTCGGTGAACAGCCGCACGCGCTTGGTCCTGCGGGTCTCGCCCTGCGTGAGGGTCCACAGCGTCCCGTAGAGGTGCAGGTCGGTGCCCGGCACCCGCGCCAGCAGAGGGTCGGCGTCGCCGACGAAGCACGGCAGCGTCGTCATCCCGAGCCCCTGCCGCGTGGCGGCGATCTGCGCCTCGGCGTCCGCGATCCTGAACGGGACGCCCGCGCTGCCGACCTCGCCGTCGCTTGCCCAGTCGGGGACGCCGTGCGTGCTGATGACGATCCAGCGCACGGGATCGCGCGCGCCCGCCCGCCACGCGGCGAGCCGCTCGCGCGACATGTAGACGCCGCCGAAGATCTCCGGCCCCTTCAGCCCGTGCAGATGGAGCGGCAGGCTCTTGCGCTCGTAGACGACGCGGATCGCGACGTCGGCCTCGCGGTTGGTCAGGTTCGCCAGCTCGCCCGACGACAGGATGTCCATCTCGATGTCCGGGTGCAGCCGCGCGAAATCGGCGAAGTCCGGCATCAGCAGATGCGACGCGAGAGGCGGCGCCAGCGTCACCCGCAGCAGCCCGCGCACGCTCTGATCGCGCCCGAACACGCGCGTCTCCAGCTGGCGCGACGAGGCTTCCATCTGGTCCGCGAACTCGAGGACCTCCTCGCCCGCTTCTGTCAGGCGGTAGCCAGAGGGCAGCTTCTCGAACAGGTGCACCCCGAGGCGCGCCTCGAGCTGGCCGACGCGGCGCAGCAAGTCGAATGGTTCACGCCGAGCCGCTCCGCCGCGGCCCGCACCGAGCCGCTGCGCGCGACGGCGAGGAAATAGCGGACGTCATCCCAGTCGATCATGGTGCGATCCGGCACCGCGGAGCGCGGCGTGCAGAGCTGCTTCTAGCATGCCGCGGCTGGAAAGCGGCCGCCTGCCGGATCGATTTCGCACCACCGATGTGCGCGCGTCCGCACTCCCCGCGTGAGACCGGCAGGCGCATGTCCAGGCTCGCGGGACGATCCCGCCGAGGAGACGTCATGGGAAAGCTGGAAGGTAAGGTCGCCGTCATCACCGGTGGCTCGAGCGGTATGGCGCTGGCGAGCGCCAAGCTCTTCGTCGAGGAGGGCGCCTACGTGTTCATCACGGGTCGTCGGCAGGAGGCCCTCGACGAGGCCGTCCGGCTGATCGGCCGCAACGTGACCGGCGTGCGCGGCGATGCCGCCGATCTCGACGACCTCGATCGCCTCTACGACACGGTCGCGCGGGAGAAGGGCCGGATCGATGTCCTGTACGCGAGCGCCGGCATCGGCGAGGCGGTGCCGCTGGGCGAGATCACCGCGGCGCATTTCGATGCGACCTTCGGCCTGAACACGCGCGGCACGCTGTTCACGGTGCAGAAGGCGCTGCCGCTGTTCAACGACGGCGGGTCGATCTTCATGACCGGCTCGGTCGCGTCGGTGAAGGGCTTCCCTGGCTACGGCGTCTATGCGGCCAGCAAGGCCGCGTTGCGGTCGTTCGCGCGCACCTGGCTCAACGAGCTGAAGGGCCGGAACATCAGGGTGAACGTGCTGAGCCCGGGGCCGATCGCCACGCCGATGCAGGACCAGGTCCTCACCGCTGAGGCGAAGCAGATGTTCGAGACGCTGATCCCGCGCGGAACGATGGGACGGCCCGAGGAAATCGCGGCGGCCGCGCTGTTTCTCGCGTCGGACGAGTCGAGCTTCGTCAACGGCGTCGACCTCGCCGTCGACGGCGGCTTCTCGGCTATCTGAGCCGAGCCGAGGGCGGTGCCTGGCTGACGCTTAGTTTGTCACAAGACAGTCATGCCGGGCAGCCGGACGGCGACAGGAGCGATCCTGTCGCCATCGGTCGAACAGCAAACCAAACATGACCGAGAGAATGATGACCTACGCGATTGTAGGCTTCGGCAAGATCGGCCAGGCCCTCGCCCACGCCTTCGCCCGCAGGAACATCGACGTCAGGGTCGCCGGCCGCCGGCCGCCCGAGGCGCTGGCGCCGCAGGCGCAGGCGATCGGGCCGGGGGTCGTCGCCACCTCGCTGCGCGAGGCGCTCGAGGCCGACACGATCTTCCTGGCGGTGCCGTTCGCAGAGCATCGTGCGGTCGCGAGAACCCTGCCGCGCTGGGACGGCAAGACGGTGATCGACGCGACGAACTCCCTGGCGCCGCTCGCCGAGCAGGATGGGCTCCTATCCTCCGCCTTCGTCGCGAAGGCGTTTTCCGGCGCGCGGCTCGTGAAGGGCTTCAATCACCTGGGCGCGACCAAACTGGCGTCCGACCCGGCCGTCGCTGGCGGCCACCGCGTCGTCTTCCTGGCGAGCGACGACGAGGGCGCCGTCGAGCCGGTGGCCGCCTTGGCGAGGCAGCTCGGTTTCGCGCCGGTCAAGCTTGGCCGGCTCGCGGAGGGCGGCGCGCTGGTGCACGGCCGCGACGGCGCCTGGGGCCCGCTGATCTTCCAGGATCTCTTCAAGGCGGCGCCCTAGCGGCGTCGCCCCGAACCCCGGGAAGATTTCGCGGCGCGGACGGCCTATAAGGCCGCCGACCTCTTCCTTCCCGGGACGCAACACTCGATGTCGATGATCGACTCCATCCGGCGGCAGATGACGCCCGTCCATTCCGCCGGCTACCCGTTCATCGCCGCCTTCGCCGTGGTGACGCTGATCCTCTATTATTTCCTCGGACCGGTGTCGTGGATCGGTGCGATCCTCACCGCCTGGTGCGTCTATTTCTTCCGCGATCCGCCGCGCGTGACGCCGCAGGACGACGCGCTGGTCGTGTCGCCGGCCGACGGCTACGTGTCCTCCATCGGCCTGTTCACGCCGCCGCCGGAGCTCGGCCTCGGCGCCGAGCCGATGCAGCGCGTCTCGGTCTTCATGTCGGTGTTCGATTGCCACGTGAACCGCGTGCCGGTCACCGGGCGCATCGCCAAGGTCGCCTACAAGCCCGGGCAGTTCGTCTCGGCCGATCTCGACAAGGCGTCCGAGGTCAACGAGCGCAACTCGCTGGTCATCGACGGCGTGCGCGGCCGGTTCGGCGTGGTGCAGATCGCCGGCCTCGTCGCCCGCCGCATCCTGTGCTTCTCGAAGCAGGGCGACACGCTGTCGGCCGGCACGCGGTTCGGGCTGATCCGCTTCGGCTCGCGCGTCGACGTCTACATGCCGCCGGGGGCGCGCCCGCTGGTGGCGCTCGGCACGAAGGCGATCGCCGGCGAGACGGTGCTCGCCGAATTTTCCCCGGTCGAACCGCGGATCTTCCTGCAGAGCTGAGCCGCGGCGTAGGGTCCGCCCGCCGGCACCGTTTCCCGAGACAGGCCCAGGGACGAATGAGCGACGCGGAGGCGACGGACGACGAGCTGGTCGCGCTCGTCGCCAGAGGCGACAAGGCGGCGTTCGCGCGCCTCGTCTCGCGTCATCAGGCGCGCCTCGTGGCTCTCGTCGCCCGCTCGCTCGGCAGTCGTGCCGCCGCGGAGGATATCGTGCAGGAGGTCTTCACCAAGGCCTGGGTCAAGGCGCCGCTCTGGCAGGTGCGGGACCCCGGTCGCGCCGGCTACGCGGCGTGGCTGTCGCGGGTCGCGGTGAACCTGTCGATCGACCAGATGCGCAAGGTCCGGCCGACGACGCTCGACGCCGTCGACGAGCCGCCGGATCCGGCGCTGCCGGCCGACGCCGCGATCATCGCGCGCGAGCGCGCCGCGCGGGTCGAGGCGGCGATCGCCGGGCTGCCCGAGCGCCAGCGGATGGCGATCGGGCTGACCTACGACGCCGAACTGTCGAACGCCGACGGCGCCGCGGCGATGGGCGTCTCGGTCGGCGCCTTCGAATTGCTTCTGGTGCGTGCGCGCCGCACGCTGCGCCAGAGCCTGCGCGAGAGTTCGGACGACGAGTGAGATGATGGAGCTTTCCACCTTCGAGGATCTGCTCGACCGGCACGGCGGCGACGTCGCGCGCTGGCCGGCCGCGGCGCGGGCGGCGGGAGAGGCGCTGCTCGCCGCCTCGCCCGAGGCGCGGCGGCTGCACGACGACATGCTCGCCGTCGAGACCGTCCTGCGCTGCACGCCGGCCCCGAGCGCCGGTGCCGACGCAATCGCCGCCCGCGCGACGCGCCACCGTCAGGAGACGCCAGCCCGTCGCCTCGCGCTGCGCGCGGGCTGGGCGGTGGCGGCGATGATCGTTCTCGCAATCGGGCTGTCGGTGGGGGCGCACGCGCCTGTCGAGCGCGACGTCAGTCCGGACCGGGTGATGGCGTCGGCCCTCGACGCCGCCGGGGTCGCCGATGTGGAGTGACCACGGGCGGCTTGTCTTCGTCCTCGCCGCGTCGCTTCTCCTCAACGTCTTCCTCGGCGGCATCCTCGTCGGCCGCGGCTTCGCCGTGCATCGGTCGCCGCCGCGCCCGCCGCAGCAGAACGGCGCGCTTGTGCCGGCCGCCAACGTCGGCGCGCTGCCCGAAGACCAGCGCAAGCTGTTCCAGTCTGTGATGCGGACGCACCGCGACGCGCTGCGTAGCGCAAGGCTCGCGCACAAGGCGGCGCGCGACAAGATCGAGGCGGACATCGCCGCGCCGACGTACAACAAGGCCGTCATCGCGGCCGATTTCGACGCCCTGCACCAGACGAACCGCGACCTCGATGCGGTGTCGGGCGAGGCGCTGACGGAGGCGCTGGCGGGCTTGAGCGCCGCGTCGCGCGCCGCGCTCGTGGCGCACGAGAAGGCGCCGCAGCCGGAGCCCCCCAAGCCCTGAGCTTGCCGCGACCGGGCCGCGTCCCTATGGTCCGCGCGACATGAGACCCGTACGACTGCATACAACCGCCGAGGTCGAGGACATCGACGGCTACGACGCGCTGGGCGAGCGCCTGCCGCCGCTGCGGCGGCCGCGCTTCCGCGCGGTGCCGGTCCGCGTCGTCATTCCCAACCTGGTGACGCTCGCGGCGCTGGCGCTCGGTCTCACGTCGATCCGCTTCGCGATCGAGGGCAGCTTCGAGGTCGCCGTCACGGCGGTGATCGGCGCGGCGATCCTCGACGGGCTCGACGGACGCATCGCACGGGCCATCCGCGGCACGTCGCGCTTCGGCGCCGAGCTCGATTCGCTCGCCGACTTCGTCGACTTCGGCGTCGCGCCGGCCCTCATCCTCTACCTGTCGCGGCTGCAGGAGATCAGAAGCTTCGGCTGGTACGCGGTGCTGATCTTCGCGATCGCCGCGGCGCTGCGCCTCGCGCGCTTCAACACCATGCTGGACGATCCCGACAAGCCGGCCTGGCACGCCAACTTCTTCGTCGGCATGCCGGCGCCGGCGGGCGCAATTCTCGGGCTGCTGCCGCTCTACGTCCACTTCTCCGGCATCGTCACTTCCGCCGTGCCGATCCCGGCGCAGGTCGAGGTCGCCTACGTGATCCTCGTCGCCTTCCTGATGGCGAGCCGCATCCCGCATTTTTCCGGCAAGAGGATCGGCAGTATCCCGCGCGAATATTTCATGGTCGTGCTGTTCGGGATCGCCGCCGCGCTGCTGCTGCTTGCGACCTTCCCGATGGAGGTCATGATCATTCTGTCGCTCGCCTACATGGCGACCATCCCGCTGGCGATCCGTCGCTTCCGCCGCTACGAGCGGGCGGATGCGGCGCGCGCCGCCGCCGTGGCGAGCTGAATTCTGGGCACGCGGCCGCCCTGCGCCGATGCGAGCGGTTCACAATCGCCTACATTAGGCTTACACAACCGCCCATTCCGTCATCGGCATCGAACCCACTTATCGGCTCGACGCGAGGCGGCGCGAGCTGAATGAGCCGGCCGCACGGCCGAGAGAACAAGGAACCGAATGTCGAATGAAGAGCTGCTCGAGTTTCCGGGCGTCGTCGAGGAATTGCTCCCGAACGCGACCTTCCGCGTCAAGCTCGAGAACGACCACGAGATCATCGCCCACACGGCCGGCAAGATGCGCAAGAACCGCATCCGCGTGCTGACCGGCGACAAGGTCCTCGTCGAGATGACGCCCTACGACCTCACCAAGGGCCGCATCACCTACCGCTTCAAGTAGCGCGCGATGACCGGCGCGAGCCCCATCAGCCAGTCCGACGACAGGCGGCTCGTGCTCGCCTCCGGCTCGCCGCGCCGCGTCGCGCTGCTGCAGCAGATCGGCATCGAGCCGATCGCGCTGCTGCCGGCCGACATCGACGAGACGCCGCATCGCGGCGAGTCGGCGCGCTCGCTCGCCGTGCGCCTCGCCGACGAGAAGGCGGCGGTCGCCGCGCGCACGATGGCGACGCGCCCCGACCTCGCCGGCGCCGCCCTCATCGCTGCCGACACTGTGGTCAGCGTCGGGAGGCGCATCCTGCCGAAATGCGAGCTCGTCGAGGAGGCGGAGGAGTGCCTGCGCCTGCTGTCCGGTCGTGCGCATCGCGTCCACACCGCGATCTCGATGCTGACGCGCGGCGGCAAGCGGCGCAATCGCCTGGTCGAGACGCGGGTGCGCTTCAAGCGCCTGTCGTCGAGCGAGATGCGGTCCTACATCGCCGCGAGCGAGTGGCGCGGCAAGGCCGGCGGCTATGCGATCCAGGGCCGCGCCGGCGCCTTCGTCGTGAAGCTTGTCGGCTCCTACTCGAGCGTCGTCGGCCTGCCGCTCTACGAGACCATGGGCCTGCTTGCCGCCGACGGCTTCGTCGCGGGGGCGGTGGCGCGCGAGCCGGTGTTCATCCGGCCGACCGGGGAATGACGCCGTGACGCGGCCTAGGCCCGAGCCTGCGCCGAAGAAGCCATGCCCGATCTGCGGCAAGCCGCCGGTCGCAACCTACGCCCCGTTCTGCAGCAAGCGCTGCGCCGACGTCGACCTCTACAAGTGGCTCGGCGGCAAGTACGCCGCCGTGCCGACGGACGAAACGGCCGACGACGAGCCGCCGCCGCGCCGTCCAGACGACGACTAGCGTGTTCTTCCTCGCCTCGAAGGTGCTCGGCGTCGTCCTCGAGCCCGTCACCTTCCTGGTCCTGGTGGGGTTCGCCGGTCTCGCGTTTTCCCTCGCCGGCTACGCGCGCACGGGGCGCCGGCTCGCGATCGGTGCGGCGGTGGTCTTCGCGCTCGTCTGCTTCTCGCCCCTGAGCAACGTTCTGCTGCGTCCGCTCGAGGATCGCTTCCCGCAGCCGCCCGCCGACATGCCGGCGCCGACCGGTATCGTCGTGCTCGGCGGCGCGCTGGACGAGGGGCTGAGCGCGGCGCGCGGCCAGCCGAGCCTGAACGAGGCGGCCGGTCGGCTCACGGCCGGCGTCGAGCTGGCGCGGCGCTACCCGTCGGCGAAGCTGGTCTTCACCGGCGGCAGCGCCGATCTCGCGCAGCGCGAGCCCGACGAGGCGCGCGGCGTGCGGGCGCTGTGGCGCTCGCTCGGCGTGCCGGAGGCGCAGATGACCTTCGAATCGGCGTCGCGCGACACCTACGAGAACGCCGTGCTGACCAAGAAGCTGATGGCCCCGAAGCCCGGCGAGACCTGGCTGCTGGTGACGTCGGCCGCGCACATGCCGCGCTCCGTCGGGATCTTCCGCGCCGCCGGCTGGCCCGTCACCGCCTATCCCGTCGATTACCGGACCGCCGGGACGGCGCGCGACTTCTGGCCGACGACGAAGGCCATCGACCAGCAGCGCAAGCTCGACGTCGCCGCCCACGAATGGATCGGCCTCCTCGCCTACCGGCTGACCGGCAAGACGACGACGCTGTTTCCCGCGCCCTAGAAGGGGCGAGCCCCGTTACTCCGCGGCCAGCGCCGCGGCCGGCGCGGCGAGCCAGGCATCGAGGTCGCGGGCGGCGCGCCGGCTCAGCTCGATCTTGCGCGCGACGCCCTTTTCGGGACCCCGCAGCCGCCGGCCGTCGGGGCCGGTCGTCGGCCCGTCGATCGGCGGGAACAGCCCGAAGTTGACGTTCATCGGCTGGAACGAGCGCGGGCCGGGATCGATGCCGGCGACGTGGCCGCCGGTGATGTGGTTGATCAGGGCGCCGATGGCCGTCGTCGGCGGCGGCATCGGCATCGCCCGCGCCTGGCGCTCGGCGGCGGCGAGGCGCCCGGCCATCAGCCCGATCGCCGCGCTTTCGACGTAGCCCTCGCAGCCGGTGATCTGCCCGGCGAAGCGCAGTCGCGGCTGCGCGCGCAACCGCAGGGTCGCGTCGAGCAGCTTCGGCGAGTTGAGGAAGGTGTTGCGGTGGATCCCGCCAAGGCGCGCGAAGCCCGCGTCCTCCAGGCCCGGAATGGTCCTGAATACGGCGACTTGCGCGGCGTGCTTCATCTTCGTCTGGAAACCGACCATGTTGTACAGCGTGCCGAGCGCATTGTCCTGGCGGAGCTGGACGACAGCGCAGGGCTTCTGCGTCGGGGCGTGCGGATTGGTGAGGCCGACCGGCTTCATCGGGCCGTGGCGCAGGGTCTCGCGGCCGCGCCGCGCCATCTCCTCGATCGGCAGGCAGCCGTCGAAATAGGGCGTCGAGGCGTCGTGCGGCGAGGTGAAGACGTCGGCCGACAGCAGCGCGTCGACGAAGGCTTCGTACTGCTCGCGCGTTAGCGGGCAGTTGATGTAGTCGGCGCCAGTGCCGCCGGGGCCGACCTTGTCGTAGCGGGATTGAAACCACGCCTTCGACATGTCGATGCTCTCGCGGTGCACGACGGGCGCGATCGCGTCGAAGAAGGCGAGGTCCGACTCGCCGGTCAGGCCGCCGATGCCGGCGGCGAGCGCGGGCGAGGTCAAGGGGCCGGTCGCGACGACGACGTTGTCCCAGTCGGCCGGCGGCAGGCCTTCGACCTCCTCGCGGCGGATCTCGACGAGCGGGTGGGCGGCGATGGCCTCGGTCACGGCGGCGGCGAAGGCCTCGCGGTCGACGGCGAGCGCGCCGCCGGCCGGCACCTGGTTGGCATCGGCGGCGCGCATGACGAGCGAGCCCATGCGCCGCATCTCGCGGTGCAGGACGCCGACGGCGTTCGTCTCCGCGTCGTCGGAGCGCAGCGAGTTGGAGCAGACGAGCTCGGCGAGCGAATCGCCGCGGTGCGCATCGGTGCGGCGGACCGGCCGCATCTCGTGGAGGATGACCGGCACGCCGTCGGCGGCGATCTGCCAGGCCGCCTCCGAGCCGGCAAGGCCGCCGCCGATGACGTGGACGGGGCGAGGGACGTCGTTCATGCGCAAAGGCTTATTGCCGGCAGGTGCGCGCCGCAACCTGGCGTCCGGCCAAAGAAAAACCCCGCCGGTCGCCCGGCGGGGTCGTTCGGATCGCTTGAAGATCAGACGATCAGTAGCGGGCGACGACCGGAGCCGACGGCGGCGGTGCGATGTACAGCGGCACCACGACGCGGACCCAGCCGCGGGTCTCTTCGTGGAGCGAGATCGCCGGGACGATGGCGGTCTTGAACAGCGAGTGCGTCACGATGCCGGTCAGGCTGAAGCGACCGAAGTCGTAGCCGACGAGACCACCGAGAGCGATGTTCTTCTCGCGCGGGTTGACCGACGGGTTGGCGGCCGTGCCGAGCTGGTTGACGTTGTTGGTGTCGATGTTGCCGTAGCCCACGAAGCCGATCGTGAACTTGCCGAACGTCTTCTCGGCGGTGAAGTCGCCGGCGAAGAGGTCGTTCTGCGTGCGGACCGTCAGGCCGTCGGACGTGACCGTCAGCGCACTCTGCTTGCGCAGCGTCGTGGTGAATGCAGCATTCTGCATCAGGGTGATACCGCCGAACGGGCCGCTGCCAGGAACCTTATACTGAAGGCTTTCGCGAAGATCGATCGCGGCATCTGTCTGGCCGGTCAGATCCTGGATGTTCTGGCTAGCATCCGGCGTACGGACAAGAGCGCCGACACCGCCGGTCAGGCCGTTGCCGAAGTCGTGAGCGAGCAGCGGGCCGAGCGCGAAGGACGCGAAGCCGATGCGGTCGGCGCCCGAGCCGTCGATGTGGGCGAACGGGAAGCCGGCGAGGATCTCGAGGCGCGTGTTGTAGAACGAGATCGGCGTCGACCAGATCAGAACCGGGATGTTGATGCCAACGTCGAGGTTGGTCGGCGAACCAGTCGGCTTCGAACGGCCGTAGGACTCGAGGTCGGCGGCGTACACGCCTTCCGGCAGCGGCGAGAGGAGCGACAGGCCCATCGTTTCGCCAGGCTGCATGTAGCCGGCGAACGAGGCCGTCGCGGACATCGCGAGGCCGAGAGCCGCCACGCCGATCGTTGATAGAACCTTAGTCGTCTTCATAACTTGCCCCCCGGCGGCGTTGCGTTGACCAAGACCAGATGTGGCCTGGGATTGAGCCGATTCCGATGCTGTATCTTTCAGCAAAGATGACGGGGACGCTACAGCAAACAGGCACTCCACCGCACTCTGCTGGATCGTGTGGCAATTGTGCATTTCGCTTGTGCAGCAAGAGCGGGGTTAACAAGCAACTAACGCGACTAAGCCCCTTCAATGCTTAAAAAAAATGGCCCCGCGCAAGGCGGGGCCATTCGGTGTTCGGCGTTGAAGAGCGCGAAGGCTCAGTAGCGAGCGACGACCGGAGCGGCCGGAGTCGGCGCGACGTACAGCGGCACGACGATGCGGAGCCAGCCGCGGGTCTCTTCGCCGGCCGAGACGGTCGGGACGATCGCGTTCTTGTAGAGCGAGTGCGTCACGATGCCGGTCAGCGTGAACTTGCCGAAATCGTAGCCGACGAGACCACCGATCGCGACGTTGCGCTCGCGGGTGTTGCCGTTGGTCGCGGCGGCGGTGAGGCGGGCGACGTTGTTGGTGTCGATGTTGCCGTAGCCGGTGAAGCCGATCGTGAACTTGCCGAACGTCTTCTCCGCCGTGAAGTCGCCGGCGAAGAGGTCGTTCTGCGTCGCGGTGAGCAGGCCGTCGCCGGTGATGCCCTGGCGCGAGGAGCAGAGGCAGCTCGTGAAGGCCGCGTTCTCGATCAGCGTGATGCCTTCGAAGGGGCCGGTCGGCACCTTGTACTGCAAGCTCTGGCGGATATCGACGGCGGGACGCGTGCGGCCCGAGAGATCCTGGATGTTGGCGCTGGTGTCGGGCGTACGGACAAGGGCGCCGATACCGCCGGTCAGACCGCCGCCGAAGTCATGCGCGAGCAGCGGCCCGAGCGCGTAGGTGATGGCGCCGAAGCGGTCGAGCCCGCCGCCGTCGATGTGCGCGAAGGGCACCGCGGCGAGGAACTCGAGGCGGGTGTTGTAGAAGGAGATGGGCGTCGACCAGATGAAGACCGGGATGTTGACGCCGACGCCGACGTTGGTCCCCGGCACGAGGTTCGGCGAGCGGCCGTAGTCCTCGAGATCGGCGAAGTAGACGCCCTCGGGCAGCGGCGAGACGAGCGAAACGCCCATCGTCTCGCCCGGCTGCATGTAGCCGGCGAAGGCGGCCGTGGCCGACAGCGAAAGCGCCATCGACGCGGCAGCGACGGTCGAAAGAACCTTACCCTGCATGATTTTTCTCCCCTGCAGCCCCCGTTTCGTCAGATCGGGGGCCGAATCCAGCCTCACTTCTCTCAGCGTGCCGCCAAAAAGGCCATGGGATGCGGGCAAACTTCCTGAATCTGCCGAACGGTGTTGCAAATGTGCATGGGGAATAAGCGGTGTCTGCCGAAGTTATTGCCACTCTGCTGCGCTTCGATCTTCGACCTACAGCATTGAAAAGAATGAAGAAGTACGCGCAAAAGAAATAGCCCCGCTTGAGGCGGGGCCATTGCCGAGATCGGTGACTGCGTGGTCGTTCAGTACTTCGCGATGACGGGGGCCATCGGCGCCGGCGCCACGTAGAGCGGGACGATGACGCGCACCCAGCCGCGGGTCTCCTCGCCCGACGACACGGTCGGGACGATCGCGTTGCGATAGAGCGAGTGCGTCACGATGCCGGTGAGGGTGAACTTGCCGAAGTCGTAGCCGATGAGGCCGCCGAGGGCGATATTGCGCTCGCGCGTGTTGCCGTTCGTGGCGGCAGCCGTGAGGCGGGCGATGTTGTTGGTGTCGATGTTGCCGTAGCCGGTGAAGCCGATGGTGAACTTGCCGAACGACTTCTGGGCTGTGAAGTCGCCCGCGAACATGTCGTTCTGCGGCGCCACCGCCAGGCCGTCGCCGGTGATCGGCACGTTGCGGCAGAGGCAGGTCGTGTAGGCCGCGTTCTCGATCAGCGTGATGCCTTCGAACGGCCCCGTGGGGACCTTGTACTGCAGGCTCTGGCGGAAGTCGGCACCGACCGCGGTGCGACCCGAGAGATCCTGGATGTTGTGGCTGACGTCGGGCGTGCGGAACAGCGCGCCGACGCCGCCCGTCAGGCCGCCGCCGAAGTCGTGGCCGAGCAGCGGGCCGTAGCCCTGGGTGATGCCGCCGAAGCGATCGAGGCCGTCGCCGTCGAGATGGGCGAAAGGCGTCGCGACGATGAACTCGAGGCGCGTGTTGTAGAACGAGATCGGCGTCGACCAGATCAGGACCGGGATGTTGACGCCGACGCCGACCGACGACGGCGGCGCGAGGCCCGGCGAGCGGCCGTAGGATTCGAGGTCGGCGGCGAACACGCCTTCCGGCAGCGGCGAGAGCAGCGAAACGCCCATCGTCTCGCCGGGCAGCATGTAGCCGGCGTGGGAGGCCGTCGCCGACATCGAGAGCGTCAGCGCGGCGGCGCCGAGCGACGAGATGACTGAAGACTTCTTCATGTGAGCTTCCCCCTGAGGACGCATGATCCGGGACCACCGCGTCCGACGACCGATTCCGATGAGACATGATCGTTGGTTGCGGTCGCGAATGCCAGGGCGTTTCGGCGGTGCCGCAAAGACTAGGCGGCGACGTTGCTTGAAAGTAACGGTATTGACTGGGTCTCGACTGGATTTGCCTGCAATTCGTACCGAACAAAGCTAAATTAATAGCAGTCTTGCAGGTGCGGTGTGCAGCGCATGCTGCAAAATGCGGCTGCGCCTGCCGCACCTGACGCAGGCCGCAAACATGGAAGTCGCCGGGCGTTATCGTCCGGCGACAAATGTTTTCTTCAAAAGGGTCGGCGTCGCCTATTCGGCAGCGAGCCGCGAGCGCGGCGGCCGCCGCTCCAACAGCTCGCGGAGGAAGGCGCCGGTGTGGCTGCGGGGGACGCGCGCGATCTGCTCCGGCGTGCCGACGGCCACGATCTCGCCGCCGCCGTCGCCGCCCTCGGGGCCGAGGTCGATGATCCAGTCGGCGGTCTTAATGACCTCGAGATTGTGCTCGATCACCACCATCGTGTTGCCCTGGTCGACGAGTTCGTGCAGCACCTCAAGGAGCTTGGCGACGTCGTGGAAATGAAGGCCTGTCGTCGGCTCGTCGAGGATGTAGAGCGTTCGTCCCGTCGAGCGGCGCGACAGCTCCTTGGCCAGCTTCACGCGCTGCGCCTCGCCGCCCGACAGCGTCGTCGCCTGCTGGCCGACCTTGACGTAGCCGAGCCCGACCCGCGCCAGCGTCTCCATCTTGTCGCGGATCGGCGGCACCGCCTTGAACAGGACCGCCGCCTCTTCCACCGTCATGTCGAGCACGTCGGCGATCGACTTGTCGCGATATTTGACTTCCAACGTTTCGCGGTCGTAGCGGCGGCCCTTGCAGACGTCGCAGGTGACGTAGACGTCGGGCAGGAAGTGCATCTCGATCTTGATGACGCCGTCGCCCTGGCAGGCCTCGCAGCGCCCGCCCTTGACGTTGAACGAGAAGCGGCCCGGCTGGTAGCCGCGCGCCTTGGCCTCGGGCAGGCCGGCGAACCAGTCGCGGATCGGCGTGAAGGCGCCGGTGTAGGTGGCAGGGTTCGAGCGCGGCGTGCGGCCGATCGGCGACTGGTCGATGTCGATGACCTTGTCGATGTGCTCGAGGCCCTCGATCGCATCGTGCGGGGCCGGGTGCTCGAAGGCGCCGTTGAGGCGGCGCGCGACGGCCTTGTAGAGCGTGTCGATGACGAGCGTCGACTTGCCGCCGCCGGACACGCCGGTGATCGCCGTGAACAGGCCGAGCGGCACCTCGGTCGAGACGTTCTTCAGGTTGTTGCCGCGGGCGTTGGCGATCGTCAGCTTGCGCTCGGGATCGGGCCGGCGGCGCTTGCGCGGCACGGCGACCTGCTTGGCGCCGGACAGATACTGGCCGGTCAGCGACTTCGGGTTGGCCATGATCTCGTCGGCCGTGCCTTGCGCGATGATCTCGCCGCCGTGGATGCCGGCGCCGGGGCCGACGTCGACGACGTGGTCGGCGGTGAGGATCGCGTCCTCGTCGTGCTCGACAACGATCACCGAGTTGCCGAGGTCGCGCAGCCGCCGCAGCGTGTCGAGGAGGCGGGCGTTGTCGCGCTGGTGCAGCCCGATCGAGGGCTCGTCGAGCACGTAGAGCACGCCGGTCAGGCCCGAGCCGATCTGCGACGCGAGGCGGATGCGCTGGCTCTCGCCGCCCGACAGCGTGCCCGAGGCGCGCGAGAGCGAGAGGTAGTCGAGCCCGACGTCGACGAGGAAGGAGAGCCGGTCGGAGATCTCCTTCAGGATGCGCCGCGCGATCTCGTTGCGCTTGTCGTCGAGCTTCTGCGGCAGCGCCTCGAACCAGGCATGCGCGTCGCGCACCGACAGCGACGTGACGGCGGCGATCGTCTCCATGTCGATCTTCACCGCCAGCGCCTCCGGCTTGAGGCGGGCGCCGCCGCAGGCCTCGCAGGGCGTGGCGGTCATGAAGCGCTCGATCTCCTCGCGCGCCCACTCGCTCTCGGTCTCCTTGTAGCGGCGCTCGAGGTTGGTGACGACGCCCTCGAACGGCTTGTTCACGTCGTAGGCGCGCACGCCGTCGGCGTAGGAAAAGCGGATGCTCTGCTTGCCCGAGCCGTAGAACAGCATGTGCTGAATCTCGAGCGGCAGCTTCTCGAAGGCGACGTCGAGGCGGAACTTGTAGTGCTGGCCGAGCGCCTCGAGCGTCTGCATGTAATAGGGCGAGGTCGACTTGGCCCAGGGCGCGATGGCGCCGCGGCGCAGCGTCACCTTCGGGTCGGGCACGATGAGATCGGCATCGATGCGCTGCTCGACGCCGAGGCCGCCGCATTCGGGGCAGGCGCCGAACGGGTTGTTGAACGAAAACAGGCGCGGCTCGATCTCGGCGATGGTGAAGCCGGAGACCGGGCAGGCGAACTTCTGGCTGAAGGTGATGCGCTTCGGGGCGCCGCGCTCGTCGGTCTCGCCGGCGATCTCGGCGATGGCGATGCCGTCGGCGAGCTCGAGCGCGGTCTCGAGGCTTTCCGCCAGCCGCGCCTTGATGCCCTTGCCGTCGTCGTCGCGGCGCACGGAGATGCGATCGACCACCACGTCGATGTCGTGCTTCAGCTTCTTGTCGAGCGCCGGCGCGTCGGCGATCTCGTAGAACTCGCCGTCGACCTTGAGACGCTGGAAACCCTTCTTCATGAAGTCGGCGATTTCCTTGCGGTACTCGCCCTTGCGCCCGCGCACGACGGGCGCCAGCAGGTAGAGCCGCGTGCGCTCCGGCAGCGCGACGATGCGGTCGACCATCTGGCTGACGGTCTGCGCCTCGATCGGCAGCCCCGTGGCGGGCGAATACGGCACGCCGACGCGCGCCCAGAGCAGGCGCATGTAGTCGTAGATCTCGGTGACGGTGCCGACGGTCGAGCGCGGGTTCTTCGACGTCGTCTTCTGCTCGATCGAGATCGCCGGCGACAGGCCCTCGATCGAATCGACGTCCGGCTTCTGCATCAGCTCGAGGAACTGGCGCGCATAGGCCGAGAGCGACTCGACATAGCGCCGCTGGCCCTCGGCATAGATCGTGTCGAAGGCGAGCGACGACTTGCCCGAGCCGGACAGCCCGGTGAACACGACGAGCTTGTCGCGCGGGATCGTCAGGTCGACGTTCTTGAGATTGTGCTCGCGCGCGCCGCGGACGCTGATGACGCGGCCGTCGGAGGCGGGCAGGGCAGATACCGGGACGGCCGATACCGGAGTGGCCGGGGCCTGGCTCTTGGCCGCGGCGGCGCGGGGCCCCGGGCCGGCTTCGCTTTGCGCCTTCGATCGAACCGGTGGTCTTGTCTTGGGAGTCTTCATGCCACCGTCGGAGGTAGGAGGTGTTGACTGCTAGTTAAGGCCCTTCCCATGGCCACGCCAGTACTGGGCCGCCTCCGATCAGGCTGGGACCGTCTCCTCCGCCGTCGGCGCGGCGTCGAGCCAGTCCCTGTAGGCGCCGGTAAGCTCCGCCGCGTCAAGCTCCTCCCACTGCGCCTCGGCCAGAGGGAACAACTGGTTCGTCCGATTGGCGTCAGCTTGGCCGTGCCTGTCGTAGCGGGCGGCCTTCCTGAGCCTGTCTTCCCAGGACAGGAAGATCCAGGAGAGATGGTAGATCCGCGCTGCGCCACGCAGCGTCACCGGTGCGTCGAGCACAATGCCTGCGGTGTGGATCTGCGGCGTAAACGTCGCGCGCCGCCGGTTGAAGAGGCGCCATTGCACCTGGTTTGCCGGCGCAAAACGCGTCGACGTGCAGGAATAGAAGCGGTCGTCGCGCCAGGTGAGCTGGCAGCGCTCGAAGCCTGCGGTCTCGTGCGGGTCGCCTGCGACGAAATCGCGGCCGGCGGCGATGAGCTCGGGTGTCGGGAGCTCGTCGCAGTCCAGCCGCAGGATCCAGTCTGTCGGCGACGCCGCCGCGAAGCTCGCATAGCCGCTTTCGATGAACGGCCGATCGTTGTCGAACGTGCGGAAATCTCGGTCGAGCGCGCGCAACGTCCGGCGCGCTTCCGGCGTGTGCTGCGAGTCGAGCGCATACACGACCGGGATATCGAGGCGGCGGAAGTAGAAGTTGGAGAACTGCAGTGCCCTGGTCTCGTTGAACACAGGGATCATGATCGTGAAGGGGATTTCCAAGGTCGTTCGGTTTCTATTGTGCGGCAGGCGCGTTTCGTGTTCGAGGGGAAGCGACGTGTCAGGCTCGAGAGATTGAATGCCCCCGCTCGAAAATGCGTACATCTTCTGTATCGGCTACACCTCAGGATTTGACGGGATGCCAGAGCAGCGGCGCCGGTGACGACGCTTCGATCTCCGCCATCGTCACCGGCGGCCGGAACCTGAACGTCCCCGGCGAGAGGTAGGGATCGCGGAGCGTGTTCCGGTAGTGCTTGTTCTTCCACCTGGCCGGCGTGAACGTCCCGTCGCCGCCAAGGTCCTCGATCGCAAGGTTGCGGAGCCGGCAGATCGCCGGCCACGTCCCCTCCGGATGTCCCGTCCAGCCGGCAACGTAAGCCTCGTCGATTGCGGCGAGCGCCGCGCGGGACACGCGCGCGAACGGCATGAACACTTTCACGCAGAGATCTGGCGGCGCTGGCGTGTCGCCCTGGCGCAGGCCGCCCCAATGATACCAGTCGGGATTGTCCGCTCGGTCTGCGATCGTCGTGCTGAGCAGATCGGCGTGGCTCGTCGAAAGCGTGTCGAAAAAGTCGCCCCACGACCCCGAATAGTGGACGTCGCATTCGACGATCCAATAGAACTCGAAATGCGGGTTGGCCCGATAGAAATGAAGAACGGGCAGCTCGTTGTAGTTGCGGGAGTTGTCTGGGTCGAAGCCGCGCAGCCTCGCCTCGTAAGGCAATGTCTGCAAGTCTTCGTGGTCGACAATGTACTCGTCTGCGAACGCGCGAGGCGGATCGCTCTTGTCCGTCAGGTAGATGACCGCCTGGACGTCCAAGGGTGAGACTTCCCGACGAAGCTTCGCCAGCGCCTGTCTGAAGATGTCCTTGTCTTCATGAACCCGGAAGAGAACGACCGAACGCTGTTTCGTCAGCAAGCGTATGACCTTGTGTCTCCGGCAGAGTCGCGGGGTGGAGGAGGGCGCAGCGCCTGCCTACGCGAATCTCGAGCCCGCGCGCCAGCCCCGCCGACCTCGGCTCCCAGGGATTATTGCAGCGGGCTGAGGCTCGTCGGCGCGCTGCTGCCGCCGGCGAAGAAATTGTCGCCGTTCGACGTCAGCTTGGCGCCGTTCAACAGAAGAAGCGGCGTGTTGGCGAAGCTGGAGCCCTGGGCGCGGGCCACCGCGTTCGCCCCATCGAAGACGGCGGAGTTCGCCGCGTTTCCGGTGACCGTGCTGGCGTCGATGACGAGGCCGGCGGCGTTGGGGCCGCCCAGCATGTGGATGCCGACGGCGTTGTCGAAGACCTCGACGTTCTTGACGTAGGCGAGCAGGTTGGTCGCGGCGGCCGAGGGTGCGATGTCGAGGCCGAAGCCGGGCGAGCCCTTGATGCCCTTGATGACCGTGTCGGCGATGTCGATGCTGCCGGCCTGGAGAACCCGGAGGCCGTAGGTGCCGGTGCCGCCACCCTCGATCGTGAGGCCGCGGATCGACTCGAAGTCGGCCGGACCTGCGTTGACGACGATGGCCGCCGTGCCCGGCGAGGTGATGCCGGCCTCGATCCCCTTGGCGACGATGCTGATCGACTTGGTGATCGTCACCGCGCCGTAGCCGCCGGGATCGAGCACGCTGATCTCGCCCGCCGCCGCGGTCTTCGAGATGGCGCCCGCGAAGGTCTTGCAGGGGGCCGTGCGGCTGCACGGATTTGCGTCGTCGCCGACGCCCGAAACCCAGGTCCGCACGGCCTGCGCCCGCGCCGGCGGCGCACCGCAGAGGCCGAGCACAAGCAGGCACAAGGCGGGAACTGCAATCGACGATCGCCTCATGACTTGCTCGCAAAGCCGTAGGTCCAGTCAGCGCAAATAATGCGCTACGGACGTCTTGAGCTATACGACTTTGGTCATTCGACGAAGTCAGGCCTTGCAGTAATGTCGCTCGAAGCACGCCATGATGGCGGCGATGACCTCGGCGCGCGGATGCCGGTTGTCCTCCTCGAAGGGATCGAAGCAGGCGCCGGTCACCATCTCGTAGGAGGGAAAGTAGAAGACGTTGTCGCGACCCTGCGCCATCACCTGGTCGAGGGCGACGCGCGGGGTGGCCTTCGACACGGCATTCGCCGTCAGGCACGAGACCGGCCTGAACGTCGCCATGAGCGGGATCGGCGACAGGGTGAGGACGACGGCCGCGTTCGGGCGCGCCGCGCGGATGAGGTCGAGCGTCGCGACGAGGTTGTCGAAGTTCTCGGCGACGGTCGAGGCGCGGAAGCCGTGGCGCTCGGGATCGAAAAGCGAGGCCGGGACCGCGCGCCAGAACGCCTCGCCCGAGGGCCGGTCGTACCAGATCTCCGCCAGCCCCAGGGTGATGATGAAGACGTCCGTGCCCTGGATGATCTCGCGCGTCGTCTCGCGCACCTCCGCGTCCTTCCGCGCGATCTCCTTGCCCTCGCTAATCCACAGGCTCTGTGGGAACTCGCGACCGGTCAGCGCCCATTCGAACTGCTGGCGGATCGCGAAGGTGTTCACGATGCCCTCGCCAAAGCGGATGATGTGCGCGTTGAGATCGAGCCCCTGGCCGCAGATCGCGTAGCCGCGCTCGCCGAGGAAATGCGTGATGTTGGCGGCAAAGCAGCTGCCGAACGCGGTGATCGGGGTTGCTCGATCGATGAACGGGGCCTGCGGCGCGAAGCCCGGCATCACATAGGTGTCAAGGGCATCCGCCTGGCGCAGGTCCTCCTTGCTCGGGATGAAGTTGGTGTGCGGCCCGCGATACCAGCTGCCGTTGAAGATCGCGGTGCGGCCGTCGCGCAGGACGGTGATCTCATCCAAGTCCATCGACCGCTCGACCTTTCAAGACAGGTGCTCTCGCGAAGTACCGGCGCCGATGGTAGCGGCCCCCATCCGCTGGATAAAGAGGCCGCCGCATCGCGGCCTGGGCGAGGCTCCGGCGGCGGGGACGCCCGCCTATAGGTGGGAGCCCAACTTCCCGCGCAGCCGCCCGAATTTGCTGTGCAGTCTGGGGGATGCGACTTTCCCGTCCCGGTGTGCCAGACTGAGTCGACAGGCAAGTATGCAAGCGTATTGCGACAAGGGTGTTATTGTGAGCGACGCGGACCAGGCAGACGATCCCGGCGACGCCGCCGGGGCCGGCCTCCGCACCTTGGTTCCGTCGAGAGCGATGGCCGAGGCGACGCCCGGCTGGGGCGACTCCGCGCCTCTGTTCCTGCACTCGAGCTTCAGGACGGGGAGCACATGGCTGTGGGAGAAGATCCGCGGCGCGCCGACGACCTTCGCCTATTACGAGATCTTCAACGAGATGCTGGCCGACCTGACGCTCGCCAGCGTCAAGGCGACGCGGTTCGACGCCTGGGGATCGCGGCATCCGGCGATGCCGCCGTACTTTCTTGCCTTCCTGCCCCTCGTCGAGCCGGACGGCGGCGTGGCCGGCTTCGAGCGCACCATGGCGTTCGACGGCTTCATTCCGCAGGAGGGTCTCGACGGTTCGCTGTCAGCGTCCGAGCGCGCCTACGTCGACAACCTCGTCGCCGTGGCCCAGGCGAGCGGCGGCCTGCCGGTCCTCTCCTGCACCCGGTCGCTCGGGCGCGCCCGGGCGCTGCGCCGCGCCCTCGGCGGCCGGACCGTCACGATCCACCGCAACCTCTTCCATCAGTGGGCCTCGTACTGCTCGCTGGCCCAGGCGGGCAATGCCTACTTCGTCGAGACGGTCGCCAAGACCGTCGCGGCCTCGGGGCACGATCCGTTCCTGAGAGGTTTGGCGTCCTACTTCGACCTGCACGAGCCCGGCGTGCCGTCGCAGGAAGTGTTCCAGGTCTTCATCCTGCTGCACCTCTATATCGAGGGCTTCGCGTTCGATGCCGCGGATCTCGTCGTTGACACGACCGAGATCGCGACGGACCCTGAAGCGCGTCAGCGCGCCGAGCAGCAGCTGTCCGGCCTGATCCGCCATCCCGTCGACCTGTCGGACGTCCGCCATGTCTGCGAGCTGCCCGACCTGAAGTTCGCCTGGTCGCCGACGGTGCGCGACTCGATCGAGCAGTTCGCCAAGCTCATTCCGCGCGCCGGGCGCTCGGCCGAGAGCGCCGACTTCGTCGAGCGCATCAAGGAGCAGGCGCTGACCGAGTGGGAGCGCTTCGAGTTCTTCAATCGCGGCACGCGCTCGGTCCTGACGGCCAGGATCGACGACCTCGAGTCGCGGCTGAACGCCGAGGTCGCCGTCGGCACCGAGCTGCGCGCCGCGAAGGACGGGCTCGAGGCGGCGCTCGCCGAGAAGGCCCGCGCGGCCGAAGCGCAGACGGACGCGCTCGCGCAGCAGGTCGCATCGGCCGAGAGGGAGCAGCGCGACCTGCAGGCTCGCGTCGACGCGCTCTCGAGCGAGCGCGACGACCTCGCCACGCAGGCGGCGGCAGCGGCGGCGCGGATCGACAGCCTCGAGAAGACGCTCGCCTTGCACATCGCGTCGGCCGAGCGCGAGACTCTCGACCTCCGAGCCCGCGTCGACGCCCTTGCGGCCGAGCGAGACGACCTCGCCACGACCGCGGCGGCTGCGGCGACGCGGATCGGCGACCTGCAGTCGCGCCTCGACGCGCTCTCGGCCGAGCGAGACGACCTCGTGACGAACGCGGCGACGGCGGCGGCGCGGATCGAGAGCCTGGAGCAGGAGCTGGCGGAGTGGGCCGGCCTCAAGACCTTGTGGCGACGCCTGTCGCGCAAGCCGCACGGCAGCGCCGCGTAGTCAGCCCGCCGCCGCCGCAGCCGCCTCGGCCGCCCGCGCGGCGATCGCGTCGTTCCAGGCCACCGCCCGCGCCGCCATGCCGATGTGCTGGCGCTCGACCATGCGGCCCTCGACCTTGATCGCCGCCTTGCGGGCGTTGGCGGGGTCGTCCCAGGCTGCCATCACGGCGCGGGCGCGGCGCACCTCCTCCTCGCTCGGCGCGAACGAGGTGTTGGCCGGCTCGATCTGGCTCGGGTGGATCAGCGTCTTGCCGTCGAACCCGAGGTCGCGCGCCTGCCGGCACTCGATGCGGCAGCCCTCGACGTCGGCGATGTCGTTGAAGACGCCGTCGAGGATGGTGAGCCCCTCGGCGCGGGCGGCGGCGAGCGCGAACATCATCCATGGCAGCATCGGCCCGCGGCCCGGCACGATCTGCGCCCAGGTGTCCTTGGCGAGATCGTTGGTGCCGAGCACGAAGGCCGAGAGGCGGGTGCGCCGGTCGCGGCGGGCGCGCGCGATCTCCTGGATCGCGAGGATCGCCGCCGGCGTCTCGATCATCGCCCACACCGCGATGCTTTCCGGCGCCTCGTAGGCCTCGAGCAGGTCGCCGATATGCTCGAGCACCGCCGGCGACGAGACCTTCGGCATCAGGATGGCGTCCGGCCGCGCCGCGATCGCCGCGCGCAGGTCGGACTCGCCCCACGGCGTCTGCGGCGCGTTCACGCGGATCGCCAGCTCGCGATAGCCGTAGCCGCCGGCCTTCACCGCGGCGCAGACCTGCTCGCGGGCGCGGTCCTTTTCCTCCGCCGCCACCGCGTCCTCGAGATCGAGGATCAGCGAATCGGCCGGCAGCGACTTCGCCTTCTCGAGCGCGCGCGCGTTGGAGCCCGGCATGTACAGCACGCTGCGGCGCAGGCGGAGATCGGCCATGGGGTGGCTCCCGGATCGGTTCGTCGTCCGGGAGGCTTAGCGCCATTGGCCCGCGGGATCGATGCTTACGATCTCCAGAGGGCGGCGGTCGCGGTGGCGTCGAGGCGCTGAAGGAGGCGTTTGCTGAGCCAGCGCGCTTGACGGCGGCGCGCGCGGAACATAAATAGAACATTTTCCGCGCCGCGTTGACTTGCGGCGGGCGTTCGCGTTCGCTGGACGCGATTTCGTGCGAGGAGCGTCACATGGCGGGCAGCGTCAACAAGGTCATCTTGATCGGCAACCTGGGACGCGACCCCGAGACGCGTCGCACCGGCGCCGGCGACCCCGTCGTCAACTTCTCGATCGCCACGACCGAGTCCTGGCGCGACAAGGCCACCGGCGAGCGCAAGGACCGCACCGAGTGGCACAACATCGTCATCTTCAACGAGAACCTCGGCCGCGTCGCCGAGCAGTACTGCAAGAAGGGCTCGAAGGTGTACATCGAGGGCCAGCTGCAGACGCGCGAGTACACCGACCGCGACGGCAACCAGCGCAAGTCGACCGAGGTGGTGCTGCAGCGGTTTCGCGGCGAGCTGGCGCTGCTCGATTCGAAGGGCGGCGGCGGTCGCGACATGGATGACGCCGGCGACGGCGGCGGCTTCGGCCGCTCCTCGCCGATGCAGCGCACGGGCGGTGGCGGCGACCGGCGTCCGGCGACCGCCGGCGGCGGCCGCATGAACGACGTCATCGACGACGACATCCCGTTCTAGGATGGGGCGGCCGTGGCTTCCCCTTCTCCCGCTTGCGGGAGAAGGTGGCCCCGCGAAGCGGGGTCGGATGAGGGGCTCCGCCGCCTCTCGCCAGTTTCAAGCGCAAGCGGCACGACCCCTCATCCGACCCGACTTCGTCGGGCCACCTTCTCCCGCAGGCGGGAGAAGGAGGGGCGTCGCGGCCCGTTGCTGACCCGCACCCCCGCGCCGGCCGAGCGGCAGGCCGTCATCGCCACGCTCGCCGCGGCGTTCCACGACGATCCGGTGATGACCTTCATCTTCCCGGACGACGCCGACCGCCGCCGGCGCCTGCCGCGCCTGATGGCGATCCTCTACGACGGCGACGGTGACCACGGCGCCCGCTTCGTCACCGACGGCTGCGAGGCGGCGACGCTGTGGCGCGCGCCGGGGCAGGGGCATCTCGGCCTCGCGGAAAAGCTGCGCCACGGGCTGCCGTGGCTGCACGCGGCCGGCCTCGCGCTGCCGCGCGCGCTGGCCGTCAGCGCGGCGAGCGACGCCGCGCATCCGTCCGAGCCGCACTGGTACCTGCACATCGTCGGCTGCCGCCCCGACGCCCAGGGCCGCGGCTTCGGCTCCGCCGCCATCGCGCCCGGCCTCGTCTGTGCCGATGCCGACGGCGTCGCCGCCTATCTCGAGACGGCGAACGCGAAGAACCTGCCGCTCTATCGCCGGCTCGGCTTCGAGGTGACGCACGAGTGGCGCGTGCCGAACGGGCCGCATCATTGGTCGCTGCTGCGACCGGCGCGCCGGACCGCCTGATGCCGCGCCCCACCGAAGACGAGATCATCGCCCGCTATCTCGCCCCGCTCGCCGGGCCCGGCGGCCTCGGCCTGCGCGACGACGCGGCGCTCGCCACGCCAAGCCCGGGCCACGACCTCGTCGTCACCAAGGACATGCTGGTCGCCGGCGTGCACTTCTTCGCCGACGACCCGCCGGACGTCATCGCCCGCAAGGCGCTGCGCGTGAACCTCTCCGACCTCGCCGCGAAGGCGGCGGCGCCGACCGGCGTGCTGCTCGGCCTCGCGCTGCCGCACGACTGGACGGAGCCGTGGCTCGAGACTTTCTGCGCCGGCCTCGCCGACGACCTCCGCGCCTTCGCCTGCCCGCTGCTCGGCGGCGACACGGTCGGCACCCCCGGACCGTTGACGATCTCGATCACCGCCTTCGGCGAGGTCGCGGCCGGCCGCATGGTGCCGCGCCCCGGCGCCCGCGCCGGCGACGCGCTCTTCGTCAGCGGCACGATCGGCGACGCCGCGCTGGGGCTGCGCGTGCGCACCGCCGCGCCGGAGGACGCGGACTGGATCGCCGCGCTCGGTGCGGCCGACCGGGCGCACCTGCTGGATCGCTACCTGCTCCCGCGCCCGCGGCTCGCGCTGCGACCGGCGCTCGCGCACGCCCGCGCCGCCATGGACGTCTCCGACGGGTTTATCGGCGACCTCGCAAAGATGCTGGCGCTCGAAGACCTCGCCGCGACGCTTGCCGCCGCCCGCGTGCCGCTGTCGCCGGCCGCCGCCCCAGCCTCGCGCGATCGGCCGGCCGTGCTCGCCGCGGCGCTCACCGGCGGCGACGACTACGAGATTGTGTGTGCCGTCGCGCCCGACCGCGTCGCCGCCTTCGAGGCCGAGGCGGCAAAGCTCGACTTTGGGGTGACGCACGTGGGGACGGCGCGATCCGGCAGCGGCGGTGTCATCGTGGAGTACAGCGAGGGCCGCACGCTCGAGTTGGCGTCGCAGCGCCACGAGCACTTTCGCTGAATCAGTTGGAGGCTCATCGCACGCGGGCGATCGCCTCTGATGCTTTGAGTAGCCGCTACTCCCGCGGCGGGAGCGGCTGCAGCTGCGGCACCTTCGAGCCGGCGGGCACCGGCACTTGCGCCACGTTCAGCGTCATGCAGACGAGGTCGTAATAGCCGGCGACGGCGACGAGATCGAGGATGCCGCGCTCGCCGAACGCCCGCAGCGCCTTGGCGTAGGTCGCGTCGGAGACGGTCCTGTCGCGGCGCAGCTCGGTCGAGACGGCGTAGACGAGCGCCTCGTCGTCCGTCATCCCGGCCGGCTCGCGGCCCGCGGCGAGGTCGGCCAGCACGCTCGCCGGCACGCCGGCCTGCTGCGCCAGCGGGTAGTGGTAGTCCCATTCGAACGCCGAGTTCCACCAGCGGCCGGCGACGAGGATCGCGAACTCGTTGAGCCGCTTCGGCAGCGACGACTGGAAGCGCACGTATTCGCCGACCTTCTGCAGCCGATCGGCGAGCACGGGGCTGCGCAGCCAGGCGTTGAACGGTCCGCCCGTCGACTTGCGCGGCCCGTTGGCGATGGCATCCCAGATCGCCTTCTGCTCCGGCGTCATCGCGGCGGGATCGAGCGGCGGGAAGCGGCGGTCGGCGGCCGCCGGGGAGTCTGAGACGGCAGCAAGAAGCGTCGCGGTGGCTGCGAGCGTGAGAATCTTCATCTCTGGTCTCCGTTGAGCGACGCCGGCGATGAGCAGCCGAAAGCACGCACCCCTTGCGAATTAAGGGAGAACTGATCGCCCGAGAGCTTTCGTCAATTGCGGAGCCCGGCGCTTTCTGCCATGTGTCCCGCGCAAAAATCGACGGGACACAACCGTACGAAAATTTAGGGTGGGAGAGACGACGCGATGAACGGTATCTGGCTCGTGATCCTCGGCGGCCTCTTGCCGATCGTCTACGGCGGCGTCACCATTTCACAGCTCCTGTCGGCTGACGCCGGCTCGGCGCGGATGCAGGAGATCGCCGGCGCCATCGCCGAGGGCGCGCAGGCCTATCTCCGCCGCCAGTACATCACGATCGCCGCGGTCGGCATCGTCATCTTCATCGCCCTCGGCCTGCTGCTCTCCTGGCCGGTCGCCGGCGGCTTCCTCATCGGCGCGGTGCTGTCGGGCGCGGCCGGCTTCATCGGCATGAACGTCTCGGTGCGCGCCAACGTGCGCACGGCGCAGGGCGCCTCGCTGTCGCTGGCGCGCGGCCTCGACATCTCGTTCAAGGCGGGCGCCATCACCGGCATGCTCGTCGCCGGCCTCGCGCTGCTCGGGGTCAGCGTCTACTACTACGTGCTCACCGGCCCGATGGGCCACGAGCCCAACAGCCGCGAGGTGATCGACGCGCTCGTCGCGCTCGGCTTCGGCGCCTCGCTGATCTCGATCTTCGCCCGTCTCGGCGGCGGCATCTTCACCAAGGGCGCCGACGTCGGCGCCGACCTCGTCGGCAAGGTCGAGGCCGGCATCCCTGAGGACGACCCGCGCAACCCCGCGACGATCGCCGACAACGTGGGCGACAACGTCGGCGATTGCGCCGGCATGGCCGCCGACCTCTTCGAGACCTACGCCGTCACCGTCGTCGCGACGATGGTGCTCGCCGCCATCTTCTTCGGCGGCCAGGGCGTGCTGCGCTCGGCGATGCTCTACCCGCTGGCGATCTGCGCGACCTGCATCGTCACCTCGATCGCCGGCACCTATTTCGTGAAGCTCGGCGCCAACAACTCGATCATGGGCGCGCTCTACAAGGGGCTCATCGTCACCGGCCTCCTGTCGATCGTCGGCCTCGCCATCGCGACCTTCGCAACGGTGGGCTTCGGCGACGTCGGGTTCGTCTCGCAGAGCGGCAAGGTCACGACAATCACCGGCCTCAGCCTGTTCATCTGCGGCATCGTCGGTCTCGTCGTCACGGCGCTGATCGTCGTCATCACCGAGTACTACACGGGCACGGGCAAGCGGCCTGTCGTGTCGATCGCCCAGGCCTCGGTCACCGGCCACGGCACCAACGTGATCCAGGGCCTCGCCGTCTCGCTCGAGTCGACGGCGCTGCCGGCGCTCGTCATCATCGGCGGCATCATCGCCACCTACCAGCTCGCCGGCCTGTTCGGCCTGGCGATCGCGGTGACCACCATGCTCGGCCTCGCCGGCATGATCGTCGCGCTCGACGCCTTCGGCCCGGTCACCGACAACGCCGGCGGCATCGCCGAGATGGCCGGGCTGCCGTCGGAGGTCCGTCACTCGACGGATGCGCTCGATGCGGTCGGCAACACCACCAAGGCGGTCACCAAGGGCTATGCGATCGGCTCGGCCGGCCTCGGCGCGCTGGTGCTGTTCGCCGCCTACTCGAACGACCTGAACTTCTTTGCCAGCCACCCCGACCAGTACAAGTACTTCGCCAACATCGGCCAGATCTCGTTCGATCTGTCGAACCCCTACGTCGTCGCCGGGCTGATCTTCGGCGGCCTGATCCCCTACCTCTTCGGCGGCGTCGCGATGACCGCCGTCGGCCGCGCCGCCGGCTCGGTCGTCGAGGAGGTGCGCCGCCAGTTCCGCGAGGATCCGGGCATCATGGCCGGCACCTCGCGCCCGAACTACGCGCGCGCGGTCGACCTGCTCACCAAGGCGGCGATCAAGGAGATGATCATCCCCTCGCTGCTGCCGGTGCTGGCGCCGATCGTCGTCTATTTCGGCGTGCTGCTGATCTCCGGCTCGAAGGCCTCGGCCTTCGCCGCGCTCGGCGCGTCGCTGCTCGGCGTGATCGTCAACGGCCTCTTCGTCGCGATCTCGATGACGTCCGGCGGCGGCGCCTGGGACAACGCCAAGAAGTCGTTCGAGGACGGCTTCATCGACAAGGACGGCGTCAAGCACCTGAAGGGCGGCGAGGCGCACAAGGCGTCGGTGACCGGCGACACCGTCGGCGATCCTTACAAGGACACGGCCGGCCCCGCCGTGAACCCGGCGATCAAGATCACCAACATCGTCGCGCTGCTGCTGCTGGCGATCCTGGCGCACTGACCCGGATGGGAACGGCGGTGCCTGCCGCCGTTCCCATCGATCGGGAAAACGAAGGGTCCGGCCTCGACTATTTCGGCGGAGCCGGCGACGGGCTGAGCCAGATCAGGTCGATGGAAAGTCCGTCACTGAGGCGCGACATGGTCTCGGCGTCGCCGTCGATCTCGCGGCCTTCTATGGACTGGATGAGAGACGGGTCGATCCCGGTGCGTCGCGCCAGTTCGTCGATCGAAAAACCCCGATGAGTCCGAAACGCTGTGAGGGCGTGGTGTCCTTCGAGAATCGACTGAGCGACGTCCGGCGGGGTCACCAGTCGGCCCGACGCGTTCCACGCCTCCCATCGGCTGTGGGCAATGGCAAGGTCGTCGGCATCCTCTTGCGCCTCTTCGGCGGCGGCGCGCAGAGCCTCGTATTCGGCGCGCGGCACGATTACCATCTCGTCTCCGCTTGGCGTGCGGATGATTTGTGGCTCGCCCATGATTACGTCCTCGCGGCGGCTCACGCCCCCATCAGCGTGCCCACGTGCGTCGCGACCGACTTCGACAGCCCCTCGAGGTCGTAGCCGCCCTCGAGCAGCGACACGACCTTGCCGCCGCAGTGCTTGCGCGCGGTCTCCATCAGCCGCTCGGTCACCCAGGCATAGTCGTCCTCGACGAGGCGGACGCTGCCGAGCGGGTCGCGATGGTGGGCGTCGAAGCCGGCCGAGATGATGACGAGGTCTGGCGCGAAGCCGTCGAGCCGCTTCAGCACGCCGGCCATCGCGTCGCGGAAGGTCGCGCCGTCGTCGCCGGCGCGCAGCGGCGCGTTGACGATCTGGTCGTGCGCGCCGCGCTCGCCGAGCGCACCGGTGCCGGGAAACAGCGGCATCTGGTGCGTCGAGCCGTACATCACCGTCGGGTCGGCCCAGAAGATCGCCTGCGTGCCGTTGCCGTGGTGGACGTCGAAGTCGACGATCGCGACGCGGCCGGCGCCGTGCACCGCCTGCGCGTGGCGGGCGGCGACGGCGGCGGTGTTGAACAGGCAGAAGCCCATCGGCGTCGAGATCTCGGCGTGGTGGCCGGGCGGCCGCACCGAGAGGAAGGCGTTGGCGTGCTGGCCGCCCATCACCGCGTCGACGGCGCGCGTGGCGCCGCCGATCGCGTGCATCATGCAGCCCCAGGTGCCCGGGCTCATGATCGTATCGCCGTCGAGCGCGATCATGCCGGACTTCGGCGCAGCTTCTTCCACGGCGGCGAAATAAGCGGCGGGGTGGACGCGGGTCACCGCCTCGGCCGTGCCCCTCGGGGCGTCCTCGCGCGCCAGATCGTCGAAGCGGGGGTCGGCGAGCGCGGCCTCGATCGCCCGGATGCGGTCGGCCCGCTCGGGGTGGCCGGGGCCGGTGTCGTGCTCGACGCTCGAATCGTGGCGAAGGAGTAGGGTCAAGCGATCCTGCCTTTCGGGTACCGGTGCCGGCACGTCGTCGAGCAGGAGCCTACGAGAGATCTCGCACTGCAACCAGACCCCCGAGGGAGCGACGCCGCGCGACGCCCCGCCCGGTGGCGCGGATCAGGCGGCGCGCTTCACCAGCGTCTCGCGCTTGGCCTTCGGCGAGGGCTGCTGCTCCAGCGCCTCTGCGCTGACCTCGAGCGCCGCCGCCACGGCGGAGATCCCGATCTCGCGGTACAGCATCGCGAGCATGTCGTGGGGCGCGTTGCGCGGCGTCTTGTCGGCGAGATTGGAGAGGATCGGTTCCATGGCGAGGGCTCGCTTCAGGCTTGAGGGACGATGGAGTGGCTGATCGTCGTCTTGAGCTCCGAGCATCCGGGACGGCGGTTAACGGCTGCCTAAACAACATCGTCCGCATTCTCGACGAACGACCTGTATCGGGACGGCGCGAGATTCCGCTATGCCCGGCGCACGAGTGATATAACTTCGCGTGTCGGGCGGCGCTTTCGTGGCGCAGCGTCCCGCGCGAGGTAAGGCGACAAAGGTCAGGTATTCGCTCTGCTCATGGCGGCGTACCGTCGGGGCGGGTGCGGTCCGACCGAGGTCGACCGACGAACGTTGAGCCGGGCCACGAAGCCCGGCCTTGTGAGGGTGGGAAGATGCTCGGGTTGATGCAGGATTGGCCGCTGCTGTTGCATCGGATCATCGATCACGCCGCGATCCAATACGGTGCCCAGGAGATCGTGACGCGCTCGGTCGAGGGGCCGATCCACAGCGAGACCTACATCGAGATGCGCAAGCGCTCGCTGCGGGTCGCCAAGCGCCTCAAGGCCGACGGGATCAGGGAGGGCGACCGCGTCGCGACGCTAGCGTGGAACACCTGGCGGCATATGGAGATCTGGTATGGCGCCGCGGGCATCGGCGCGATCACCCATACCGTCAACCCGCGCCTCTTCCCCGAGCAGATCGCCTGGATCATCAATCACGCCGAGGACCGGCTGATGATGGTCGACCTCACCTTCGTGCCGCTGCTCGAGAAGCTCGCCGACAAGCTCGGCAGCATCGAGAAGTACATCGTGCTCACCGACGCCGCGCACATGCCGCAGACGAGCCTGCGCAACGCCGTCGCTTACGAGGACTGGCTCGCCGAAGCCGATGCCGATTTCGAATGGCAGGCGTTCGACGAGAACACCGCGGCGGGGCTCTGCTATACCTCGGGCACGACCGGCGCGCCGAAGGGTGTGCTCTATTCGCATCGCTCGAACGTCATTCACGCGATGCAGGCCTGCACCACGGCCTCGCTCGGCTGCACCTCGGTCGACACCGTGCTGATGGTGGTGCCGATGTTCCATGCCAACGCCTGGTCGCTCGCCTATTCGCTGCCGATGGCCGGCGCGCGGATGGTGATGCCGGGGCCGAAGCTCGACGGCGAATCCGTGTTCGACCTGATGGACTCCGAACACGTCACGATGAGCGCCGGCGTGCCGACGGTGTGGAAGATGCTGCTCGACACGGTGCGCGAGCGCGGCCGCAAGCCGAAGGCGCTGAAGCGCGTCGCGATCGGCGGCTCGGCCTGCCCGCGCGGGATGATCGCCGCCTTCCAGCGCGACTTCGGCGTCGAGGTCGGCCACGCCTGGGGCATGACCGAGACGAGCCCGATCGGCACCTGCGGCTTCGAGCTGCGCAGCGGCGCCAAGGGGCTCGACGAGGAAGGCCTGTTCGACCTCAAGGCCAAGCAGGGCGCGCCGCCGTTCGGCGTCGAGCTCGTCATCACCGACGATTCGGACAAGCACCTGCCGTGGGACGGCAGGACGGTCGGCCGGCTGAAGGTGCGCGGCCCGTGCATCACCAAGAGCTACTTCAAGGAGGACAAGCCGGTCCTCGACGAGCAGGGCTATTTCGACACCGGCGACATCGCCTCGATCGACCCCGACGGCACGCTCTGCATCACCGACCGCTCGAAGGACGTCATCAAGTCCGGCGGCGAGTGGATCTCCTCGGTGCAGATCGAGAACATCGCCACCGCGCATCCCGACGTGCACGAGGCGGCGGTGATCGGCATGGCGCACCCCAAGTGGGACGAGCGGCCGCTGCTGGTCATCGTGCCGGCGAAGGGCAAGTCGCCGGGCCGCGACGAGATGCTGGGCTTCCTCGACGGCAAGATCGCCAAATGGTGGATGCCGGACGACGTCCAGCTGATCGAGGAGATCCCGCACACCGCCGCGGGTAAGATCAACAAGCTCGGCCTGCGCGAGAAGTTCGCCGACTACAAGCTGCCGACGGCCTGAGGGCGGCGCCTTCTCGCGGAGAAGGCAGAGAGCGCCGGACTGTGCTACGCGCTCGCCCCTGAGAGCTTGCGGGAGTCGCGAAAGACCTTGGACCTTTTCAGATGCGCCGGCTGATCCTCGAGGACCCGTTCTCGCGCGCCGCGATCTGGAGCCGCAACCTGGCGGTCTTCGCGGCGCTCGTCGCGTTGATCGGCATCGTGCTGGCGCACCGCGGCCTCGATCCGACGGCCTCGCTGGCGATCGAGGGCGGCGCCCTGGCGCTCGCCGGCCTGTCGATCCTCTCGGCGCTCGTCGCGATGATCGTGATCTGGCGGAAGGGCTATCGCGGCATCGGGCTCGCCGTCGCCGGCCTCGCGCTGTCGGGACTGCTGCTGGCCTATCCCGCCTATCTCGCGGTGCAGGCGCGCACCGCGCCGCCGGTCGCCGATCTGTCGACCGATCTCGACGACCCGCCGGCGTTCATGACGACGGACAAGGCCCGCACGGCGCGCCACGGCCATGTGCCCGGCCCGATGACCGCCGCGGCCAAGGCGCTCGAGACGAAGGCCTATCCCGACCTCGACACGCTGACGATCGACGACGACGTCGACGCGGTCTTCGCCAAGGTGCGCAGGATCGTGCGCCGTCACCACTGGGAGATCGTCGACGAGGTCGACCCGAGCGACACGGCGCCCGGCATCGTCGACGCTGTCGCCAAGACCTTCGTCATGGGCTTTCCCGCCGACGTGGCGATCCGCGTCAAGCAGTCGGGCGACCAGACGCTCGTCGACGTGCGCTCGGTGGCGCGCGGCGGCTGGCAGGAGCCGGGCTCCAACGCCGCGCGGATCCAGTCGCTGATCGACGAGATCGACGCAGCGACGAGCCGAAGCTGACGCTACGCGGGCTGCTGCGGCTCGGCGGCCGCATAGCGCGCGGTGACCCCGGGGCCGCCTTCCGCCGTGGCAAGCCCGCGCGCGCCCAGATCCTCGAGGTGCGCCAGCACCGACACGGCGGCGGCGCGGGTGAGCCGCGGGTCGAGGCCCTCGTAGGTCGCGGCGACGATCGCCGGGATCGTCGCGTCGCCGCGGCGCAGGCAGGCGAGGATGGCGCGCTCGCGCTGGCGCCGGTGGTGCTGCAGCGCGCGCACGAAGCGGGCGGGCTCGCGCACCGGTCCGCCGTGGCCGGGCCAGTAGAGCGCGTCGTCGCGCGACTTCAGCTTGTCGAGCGAGGCCATGTAGGGCGCCATGGCGCCGCTGGGGGGCGCCACGACGGTCGTCGACCAGCCCATGACATGATCGCCCGAAAACAGCGCCCGCTCCTGGGGCAGGGCGAAGGCGAGGTGGTTCATCGTGTGGCCGGGCGTCGCCACGGCCTGCAGCGTGTAGCCGTCGCCCTCGACCGCGTCGCCGTCGGCGAGCACCTGGGCCGGCGCGTAGTCGAGATCGTTGGCGGCGGCCGCGCGCTCGGCCTCCTCGGGGTACGCGGCGCGGAAGGGATGATGCGGCGCGCAGCCCACGATCGGCGCCCCGGTCGCCGCGGCGAGCGCGCGCGACGCCGGCGAATGATCGCGATGCGTATGGGTGACGAGGATGCGCTCGATGCGCTCGCCGGCGAGCGCGGCGGTCAGCGCGGCGACGTGGCCCGGCAGGTCGGGGCCCGGGTCGATCACCGTCACCGCGCCGTGGCCGACGACGTAGGTGTTGGTGCCCTTGAAGGTCATCGGCCCTGGGTTCGGCGCGACCATGCGGCGGACCAGCGGCGACAGCGTCACCAGGCGGCCCGGCTCGCCGTCGAAGTCGGTCTCGATCGGCAGCGCCGCGTCGCTCACGTCGTCCGCCTCACGTCGGTTCGCTCAGCTCGTCGAGGTCGTCGACGGGCTTCTGCGGCATCGGCGGCAGGAACACCCGCGACAGCGCGTGGTAGACGCCGTCCTTGCAGACGACCCGCGACATCGCGTCGGCGATCAGCGCGGCGACCATCAGCGGGATCACCATCCCGTGGTCCTGCGTCATCTCAGAGACGATGACGAACGAGGTGATCGGCGTCTGCACCACGCCCGTCAGGTAGGAGGCCATGCCGACGAGGACGAGGGCGCCGATCGGGATCGACGGGAAGATCGCGTGAAACTCGGCGCCGAGCCCGGCACCGACCGACAGCGACGGCGCGAACAGGCCGCCGGGGATGCCGCTCACCGAGGAGAACAGCGTCGCCAGGAACTTGAGCGGCATGTAGAGCAGCGTGAAGCCGCCCTCGCCGTGCAGGATCTTGCGCGCCTGCTCGTAGCCCGTGCCGAACGAGGCATGCGCGCCGAGCTGGCCGACGAGCGCGACGCCGAGGCCGCACAGGACCGCGAAGGCGATCGGGTAGGTCGTCGTGAAGCGGCGGATGCCCTTCGTAGGGTCGCTGGCCAGGCAATAGAGCAGGGAGCGGCTGAACAGGCCGCCGAGCAGGCCGCCGACGGCGGCGCAGACGGGGACGGCGAGCCAGGCCATGCCGAGCGGCATCGTCGCGTCGGTGGTGCCGAAATAGGTGTAGTCGCCAAGCAGCCCGATCGAGGTGACGCCGGCGGCGATGATGCAGCCGATGACGAGCCCGCTGGCCTTGGCCTCGAAGGCGCGCGACAGTTCCTCGATGCCGAAGACGATGCCGGCGAGCGGCGTGTTGAACGCCGCCGCGATGCCGGCCGCGGCGCCGGCGAGCAGCAGGTTCTGCTGGTAGACGATCGGCGACCTGCGGCCGATGAAATACATGATCGAGGCGCCGACCTGGACCGTCGGCCCCTCGCGGCCGATCGAGGCGCCGCAGAGCAGCCCGAGCAGCATCACGACGATCTTGCCGAAGGAGACGCGCAGCGAGACCAGCGCCGAGCGGTACGTCTTGTCCTCGATCTGGCGGGCGGCGATCACCTGCGGGATGCCGCTGCCCTGCGAGTTCGGGAACACGGTGCGCGCCAAGTAGACGGCGATGCCGAAGCCGAGCGGCGTGACGACGAAGGCCAGCAGCGGCGAGATCGCGGTGACCTTGTGGAACAGCGCCTCCACCTGGTTGGCGAGCAGCGCCATGAGCACCGCGGCGCCGCCGACGCAGAGGCCGCCGATGAGGAAGATCGCCCGGCGTCCGAGCTGATCGACGCCGCGCCGGGTGAAGCCGAGGCGGCGGAACAGCGTGCGGCGGGGCGAAGGCCGGGACGGGGCCGGCTTGCTGTCGGGCGGGGACGCCTCCGGCTCCACCGCCGGCGGCGCTTCGTTCTCGGGGCTGGACGCGGGAAGCTCGGTATCCACTTCGCCTGACGGGTTGGAGGGTGTTGCCCCGTCTTATCGGAGCCGCGCCGTTCGGCCGCAACCCTCTTCCGCGTCAGATGCCGGCGTACCAATTGTAGCCGGAATCCTCCCAATAGCCGCCCTTGCCGCCGCCGATGTTCTCGAGGCTCGAGACCAGCTCGATGCGGTCGATGTACTTGGTGTTCTTGTAGCCGAGCTGGCGCTCGATGCGCAGCCGCAGCGGCGCGCCGTGCGCGACGGGGAGCGGCCCGCCGTTCATGTCGTAGGCGAGGATCGTCTGCGGATGCAGGGCATCCTGCATGCCGATCGAGCCGTAGAAGCGCGGCGGCGGCTCGTCCGGCATGTCGATCGCCTCGGTCGTGTAGTCGGTGTCGTAGCTGTCGAAGCAGTGGAAGACGACGAACTTCGCCTCCGGCCGCGCCTTGACCTTGTCGAGCAGGGTCGAAAGCTGGACGCCGGTCCACTCGCCGATGCAGCTCCAGCCCTCGACGCAGTCGTGCCGGGTGATCTGCGTGCGCGCCGGCAGCGCGCGCAGCTCGGCGAGGGTGAACTTGGCGGGCGTCTCGACGAGGCCGTCGATCTGCAGCGCCCAGCTCGAGAAGCTTTGCCCGACCAGCGCCTTGTAGGCCGGGCTCTTCGGATCGATGGAGCCGTTCGGCTTGAAGAACGCGCTGATCGCGCTCTTGTCGTACTCGGGCGCGAGCTGGCCCGGCGGCAGGAGCTTGGCGGCCGCATAGGTGATCTGGTCGTTGGCGGCGAGCGCCTCGCTGCCCGTCTTCGTGCCGGCGATGCGGTCGCAGCCGGCGAGCGCCAGCCCGGCGGCGCCGGCAAGGAAGCCGCGGCGATGCAGTCTGATGCTCATGGCCGCTCGTTCCTGATCGCGAAGCGCCCGGTGATCATCGAGCGCAGGTTGTTGAAGGGCCCCGAGAGGACGACCATCACCACGTGGACGACGGCGAAGGCGACGAGCGTCCAGGCCATGAGGAAGTGGATGGTGCGCGCGCTCTGGCGGCCGCCGAACAGGTCGCGCAGCCAGGGCAGGGCGGCGTCGATGCGCGGCGACATCTCGAGGCCGGCCAGCACCAGCACCGGCAGCACCACGAACAGGATCGAGGCGTAGGCGAGCTTCTGCAGGATGTTGTAGCGCGGCGCGTCCGGCCCGTGGCTGAACCGCAGCTTCAGATGCGTGACGATGTCGTGCGGGATCATCGGCAGCTCGCGCAGCTTCGGCACGATGTCGCGCCAGAAATGGCCCGAGACGAGGCCGTAGACGATGTAGACGAGGCCGTTGATCGCCAGCACCCAGGCGAACAGGAAGTGCCAGTGGCGCCCAGTCGCGAGGTCCTGCTCGGCGGGCAGCGTGATCCAGCTCGGGAAGGCGCGGGCGGCGAGCCCGTCGGCCGTGCGCGACACGCCGAGCCAGCCCGTCGTGTCGAACTTGTGCCCCAGGATCGTCGTGACGCCGGTGCGGTCCTCGTTGTCGATGTCGAGCAGCAGCGGATGCGAGCCGTCGTCGTGCGAGGCGAAGGTCGTCGTGTTGCCGAAGTTGAGCGAGGGATGCGCGTTGAAGATCTGCAGCCCGCTCATGAACAGGATGGTCAGCGACACGACCCAGACCCAATGCGTGATCCGCACGACGATCGAGTGGCGGAAGACGAGGGTGCGTCGGCTCGGCGGCGTGCGCGCCGGCGCGAGCGAGCCGGCGGTCTGATCGGTCATCTTTGCCTTTCCCGCCCGGCCTGTCCGGAGGAGGTGCGTTGCTGGAGGCCTCGTCGGGCGTCTTCGCCGGCGCGGCCGTCCCGGTTACGTGCGGGAGGATCGCCGCGGCCGCAAGGCCGGCGGTGGTCCAGTCCGCGCTCATTATTACGCGCCAGCGCGCCCGATGTTTCGCGGTCGCGTCAGTGGAAGTTGCGGCCTTTCGGCAGCACGTCGCGCATCAGGCCCGGCGCCGCGCCGTCGTCGTCGCCGAAGAGCTGCGGCAGCGCCGCCGCCGCGACGCCGGGCCGCTGGCCGCGCGGCAGCACGACGGGGCGGCGGACCTCGTCGGCGCGGGCGAGGCTCGACACCTCGCCGCCGAGGCTCGAGAGCAGGGTGAGGAGGCGCGTCAGGTCCTCGGCCTTGTCGGCGACGACGTGGACGACGCCGCCCTCGCGCTGCAGCCGGCCGGTGATCGCGATGAAGCGCGCGCCGATGACGACCGGGCGCAGCGCCTCGAACACCTTCGGCCAGACGATGATGTTGGCGACGCCCGTCTCGTCCTCCAGCGTCAGGAAGATCGTGCCCTTGGCCGAGCCCGGCCGCTGGCGCACCAGCACCAGCCCGGCCACCGTCACCCGCGTCTCGGCCGGGTGCCTGGCGAGCGCCTCGGCCTTCAGCACGCCTGCGAGCTGGTTGCGCACGAAGGCGACCGGGTGCGCCTTGAGGCTCAGCGAGAGGTGGCGGTAGTCCTCCACGACGTGCTGGCCGAGCGGCATCGGCGGCAGCCGCGTCTCCGGCTCGCGCTCGGCGAAGGAGAGCGCCCGCAGGAGCGGCAGGTCGTCCTTGTCGCCGGCGCGGTTCAGCCCGCGGACGATCCACAGCGCCTCGCGCCGGTCGAGGCCGAGCGAGCGGAACGCGTCGGCCTCGGCGAGGTGCTCGAGGACGGACGGCGGCAGCTCGGTGCGCAGCCACAGGTCGCGCACGGAATCGTAGCCCGCGCCGCGGCGCGCCACGAGGCGGCGCATGTCGGGTTCGGAGAGCCCCTTCACCTGCCGCAGGCCGAGCCGGATCGCGTGGTCGCCGACGATGTCGCCGGCGCGGTCGGCATGGCGGGGGTGGATGGAGGGACGGGGGAAGGGCTGGCCCTCTTCATTCTCCCGCCTGCGGGAGAAGGCGGCCCCGCCAAGCGGGGTCGCATGAGGGGCGGTGCCGCTTCTCTCCCCATCATCGAGCGAGCTCCCGCAGGCGGGAGACGGGGGAGCGTCGCAGAACAGCGTGCTGTCCCAGTCCGAGAAGTTCACGTCGACCTCGGCGACCGCGACCCCGTGCTCGCGCGCGTCGCGGACGATCTGCGCGGGGGCGTAGAAGCCCATCGGCTGGGCGTTGAGCAGCGCGCAGGCGAAGACGTCGGGATAGCGGCACTTCATCCAGCAGGAGGCGTAGACGAGCAGCGCGAAGGAGGCGGCGTGGCTCTCCGGGAAGCCGTAGGTGCCGAAGCCCTCGATCTGCTTGAAGCAGCGGGTGGCGAAATCCTCCGGGTAGCCGCGCTCGACCATGCCGCGCACCATCTTGTCGTAGAAGGTCGAGATCGTGCCGACGCGCTTGAAGGTCGCCATGGCGCGGCGCAGCTGGTCGGCCTCGGATGGCGTGAAGCCGGCGGCGACGATGGCGATCTGCATCGCCTGCTCCTGGAACAGCGGCACGCCGAGCGTCTTGCCGAGCACCTTCTCGAGCTCGGGCGAGGGATAGCTCACCTTCTCCTTCTTGGTGCGGCGGCGCAGGTAGGGGTGCACCATGTCGCCCTGGATCGGGCCGGGGCGCACGATCGCCACCTCGATGACGAGGTCGTAGAAGCGCGCCGGCTTCAGCCGCGGCAGCATCGACATCTGCGCGCGGCTCTCGATCTGGAACACGCCGATCGTGTCGGCCTTCTGGATCATCGCGTAGACGGCGGGGTCCTCGCGCGGGATCGTGGCCAGGGTCTCGCTGCGGCCGTAATGGTTGGCCAGCAAATCGAAGCAACCGCGCAGGCACGACAGCATGCCGAGCGCCAGCACGTCGATCTTGAGGATGCCGAGCGCGTCGAGGTCGTCCTTGTCCCATTCCACCGTGGTGCGGTCCGCCATGGCGGCATTGCCGATCGGCACGACCTCGTCGAGCCGCGAGCGGGTGATGACGAAGCCGCCCGTGTGCTGCGACAGGTGGCGCGGGAAGCCCTCGAGCTGGCGGGCGAGGTCGAGCACCTGCTTGAGGCCGGGCTCCTCGGGGTCGAGCCCGGCGCGACGGGTGCCGGCGGCGTCGACCGAGGCGCCCTCGCCCCAGCCCCAGATCGTGCCGGACAGCGCGGAGATCGCATCCTCCGACAGGCCGAACGCCTTGCCGACCTCGCGGATCGCCGAGCGGGCGCGGTAGGTGACGACGGTCGCGGTGAGCGCGGCGCGGGCGCGGCCGTAGCGCTCGTAGATGTACTGCATCACCTCCTCGCGCCGCTCGTGCTCGAAATCGACGTCGATGTCGGGCGGCTCCTTGCGGTCGGCCGAGATGAAGCGCTCGAAGAGCAGGTCGTGCAGCGCCGGGTCGACCTCGGTGATGCCGAGGCAGAAGCAGAGCGTCGAGTTCGCCGCCGAGCCGCGGCCCTGGCACAGGATGCCGCGCCCACGCGCGAAGCGGACGATGTCGTGGACGGTGAGGAAGTAGGGCGCATAGGCCATCTGGCGGACGAGATCGAGCTCGTGCGCGATCGCCGCGGTGACGGAGGCCGGGACGCCGGCGGGATAGCGGCGCCGCGCGCCCTCCGCCGCGAAGGCGGCGAGCGCAGCCTGCGGCGAGGCATAGCCGTCGCGCAGCTCCTCCGGATAGTCGTTGCCCAGTTCGTCCAGAGAGAAGCCGAGCGGCTCGAGGAAGCGCAGCGTTTCGGCGATCGCCTCCGGCGCCTCGGCAAACAATCGCCGCATCTCGGCGGCCGGCTTGAGGTGGCGCTCGGCGTTGGCGGCGAGCTTGCGGCCGGCCGCATCGAGCGTGGTGCCGTGGCGGATGCAGGCGAGCACGTCGGCGAGCGGCCGCCGCGCCGGATCGTGCATGACGACGTCGTTGGTGGCGATGAGCGGCACGCCGAGCTTGTCGGCGAGCCGCCGGCGCGCCGCGAGGTCGCCGCGCGGGCTGCGCCCGTAGGCCATGGTCGCGCCGATCCACAGCCGGTCGGGGCAGGCCTCGGCGAGACGGGCGAGGGCGTCGTCCTTGCGTCTCCCGCCGACGGGGGACGGGGGTTTCGGTTGGGCGATATCCGCTCGGGCAACATCCGCTTGGGCGACATGGGGAGGAGAAGCGGCGTCGCCCCTCATCCGACCCCGCTTCGCGGGGCCACCTTCTCCCGCAGGCGGGAGAAGGGAGGGCGGCGGCTCCTCGTCGAAATCGGCGAAGCTGCGGGCGGCGAGGCGGCCGTCCATCTCGGGATCGAAGCTCGAGGCGGGCAGGGCGACGAGGCGCAGGCCCTCCTGCCAGGCGAGGAGGTCGTCGAGCGTCAGCAGGCAGGCGCCCTTTTCCGCGCGGACGTTGCCGATCGTCAGCAGGCGGCAGAGCCGGCCGTAGGCGGCGCGGTCCTGCGGGTAGGCGAGGATGTCGGGCGTGCCGTCGGCGAAGACGAGGCGCGCGCCGACGAGCACGCGCAGGCGGCCCGCGGCCTCCCTGTTGTGGCGCAGGAAGAGGTGCGCGCGCACGATCCCGGCGAGCGAATTGCGGTCGGCGATGCCGATCGCGTCGAGCCCCAGCGCGATCGCCTGCGCGACGAGCTCCTCGGGATGCGAGGCGCCGCGCAGGAACGAGAAGTTCGTGGTGACGCCGAGCTCGGCGAAGCCTTCGGGCTCGAGGAAGCGGATCATCCTTCCTTCTCCCGCCTGCGCGCGCTCACGCGAAAAACCCGTGCAGGTACCAGCGCGGCTCAGGCGTCTCGCGATAGAGGCCCTCGCGGTAGAGCCAGTAGCGGCGCCCGAACGAATCCTCGGCGCGGAAATAGTCGCGGGTGGCGCCGGGCTCGCCCTTGCCGCCGCGACCTTGGCGCCACCAGTCGGGGGCGATCCGCTCGGGCCCCTCGACGGCCGCCACCTGGTGCATGACGCGGCGCCAGTTGAAGCGCCGGGGCGGCCCGTCGGGCACATCGGCAATGGCCTCGATGGGTTCCGGCCGCTCGAGCAGGCGGATCGGGCGCTCGGGCAGGGCGTCGGCGTCGCCGGCGGGCGCGGCGGCCGCCGCGCGCGGCGCTCTGGCGGCGGGCACGGCGCTGGCGGCGGCCTCGGGCTGGTGGGCGTCGTGCAGCGCGAGGCGGGCGACGCGCCCGGCGCCGAAGCGGGCGCCGAGCCGGTCGACGAGATCGGCGATGTCGCTGGGCTCGCCGCCGGTGTCGGCCCAGTCGGGCTGGTGCGCGTCGAGCCGCTCGGCGGACAGGGCTGCGAGACGCACCATCTCGAAGCCGTAGCCGGTCTCGAGCCCCTCCTCGCCCGCCGCCTCGATTCGCTCGCGGAACAGCCGCGCCATCGCGAGCGGGTCGCGCAGCGGCCGGCTCGTGCCGGCGGCGAGGTGCTTGACGACCCCGTCGACGCGGTAGAGCGCGACGTCGAGCGCGCGCGCCCCCTCGCCGTGCCGGGCGAGGAGCCCGCAGAGGTCGTGGGCCAGCGTCAAGATCGTCGCCTCGACATCCTCGCGTCGGGCGATGCCCTCGGCGAAGCGGCGCTCGGCGACGAAGGCTGGCGCCTCGAAGCGCGGCGAGATCGGCTCGCGCGCCCGGCCGAGCAGCGCATCGAGCCGGGCGTGGACGGAAGGGCCGAAACGGGCGGCGATCGGCGCCCGCGGCCGCAGGATCAGGTCGCCGACGCGGCGCAGGCCCGCCTGGCCGAGCCGGGCGATCGCCGGCGCCTCGAGCCGCAGCGCGGCGAGCGGCATCGGCGCGAACAGCTTTTCCATCGCGGCGGGATCGAGGCCTGCCGGCACGATGGCGGGCAGGGGCTTGCCGCCATGGTCGCCGAAGCGGGCGAGGGCCCAGGCCGCCGCCGGCGTCGCGGCGATCGCCGCCTGCGCGGAAAACCCCTGCGCGGCGAGGCGGGTGCGGATCGCCGCGCGCATCGCCGCCTCGCCGCCGAAGAGATGCGCGGCGCCGGTGATGTCGAGGATCGCGCCGGCGCCGCCGTCGGCGTCCTGGCCGTCCGGCGCGGCGAGCGGGGTGAACAGGCGGCACCAGTCGACGATCGCGGCGTGGGTGAGGGCGTCGGCGGCGGGATCGGCGTCGTGCAGGTCGAGACCCGGAAACATCGCGCGCGCATCGGCGCGCGCCGTGCCGGGCCGCAGGCCCAGCGCCGCGGCGCGCCCGTCGCAGGCGGCGATGCGGAAGGCGTTCTTGACCTTCGCGACGGTGGCGAGCGGCGCGCGCGGCGCGTCAGGCCGCGCGGCGGCCGCCAGGCGCCGGTGCAGCCGGTCGGTCGAGAGGCGCGGCAGATGGAGCGAGAGGTAACGCATCACGAAAGACGGACTCCGCGTGATCCCAGACGAGGGGCCAGAACCGGTCAGGGTCGTTGTCTGTGGCTTGGTCTTGGACTGGGCCTTGGTTTTGGCCCTGACTTTGGCTTTGGCCTTGGCTCGGGCGGCGACCGGGGCCGGCGCGGATGCGGGCGACGCGGACCTCGCAGGCGGCACGGCCGGGCCGCGGCAGGCGATGGCCGGCCGAGGCGAGGACGGGGCCGGGCGCGGCCCTGACCTCGAAGCGCGTCGTCGCCGCCGACGAGAGGCCGGCGACGCGGCCGGCCGCGCCGGCCGCTACCAGCACGGCCGGCGTCGCGCCGCGCTGCGCCGCCAGCACCAGGCGGCGCGAGGCGGTGAGATCGTAGGCGGCGAGCCGCCACAGCTCGGCGACGACGGCCCCCGGACCGGCCTTCAGCGCCTCCTCCGCCGCCCACAGGGTCTCCTGCGCGTTGGCGGTCGCGACGACGACGAGGCGCGCGGGATCGACGCCGTGCGCGACGAGACCGGGCGCGTAGGGCGCGCCGTGCTCGGCGCGCACCGCGTCCTCGACGATCCAGACGATGGCGCCGGCCGGTGCCGTCCGGCCGGCGGAGCGCGCGGCAAGCGCGAGGGCGAAGCCCGAGGCGGCCGCGGCGTCGCCGGGCGCCGCCGCCACCACCTCGTGCAGGCCGCCGCGCGCCAGGCCGCCGCGCAGCGCGCCGTCGAGCGCCAGCGCCTCGCCGAGCGCGATGCGACTTGCATGCCCCGCCGGGGCCAGCGACACGGCGCCGTCCGTCGCGATCCGGCCGATGGCGTCGCGCAAAAAGCCCACCTGTTCCGACCTGCCGCCCAGCGACATCGGCCCACTCCGCGTCAAATTGTTCCGTATTTGTTCCTATAGATTCCCGCCGTCGTGCCGAGAGTCAAGCGGTATGAATCACCACCGCGAAAGCCCCTCATGTCGCGAACGGGGAGGCCGGAGCGGGGGGTCTCGGAGGTCGCGCTTCTGTGATGCGCGGACAAATCCGAAAAATGTCCGCCGCGTCTCGACAGGGCGCCGAAATTCCTTACATGACGGGTCGGTTCATCGCGTGGTCATCTTTCCCACGTTAAGGACCACGGTGGAAACTGGCGGTCGGGGCCGTCGCGACGGAGGGGAGACTAGGAGGTCCTGTGCGACACGAGGTTCGATACGCTGACCGCGGGGTCGAGTACGCCGGAATCTACAAGGTCGACGGCTGGATGCTCGAGCTCACATCGTCCTACGGCACGCTCAGGGTGCCGCTCGGCCTGTTCGAGGAGAAGGCGCTGGCCCGCAAGCTCCTGCGCGCGCAGGTCCGCAAGGCGACCCGGCGGCTGCCGGAAGACGTGCCCCACCCGGCGACCATCGTGGCCGTCGTCGAGACGAAGCGCCCGGTGATGCGGGTCCCGAAGCTCTAAAGATCGAGGCCGGCTCTCGCAGCCGGCGATGATGTCCGGCTCGCTCAGCCGGCCCACGCGGCCGGCGAGCCGCGCAAGATAACTCCGCTCTTCCAGATCCGCAGTGTCGACGGAGCGCGAGACCTCAGGTCTCGGCGTCCTCGCGGCTCTTTAGGCGCACCGGGCGCCGCATGAACATCGGGACATGGTCGCCCATGCCGACCACCGGCCGGTCGTCGCGGTCGTGGTGGCGCCCGCCATCCTGGTTACGCCCTCTGTCCTGGCGACCGCCGTCCCCGCGACGCGGCTCGGCCGGCTTCTCGCGGGCCGGCGCAGCGGCTCGCTCCTGGCGCGGCGGCGGCGGCGGCCGATCGGCGTCGCGCTCGGGCCGTGCGGCGGCACGGCGGCGCGAGCGCGACTCGTCGCTGCGCGTCTCGCGGCCGCGGCGCTCGGATCCCGCGCGACCCCGGCGGCTGCCGCGATCCTCGTCGTGCGAACGCGCGTCGTGCCCTTCGGCCGGCAGCGCGCCGAGCGTGACGCCGTCGAGCCAGTCGACCTTTCGGGCGATCACCTTCTCGATCTCGGCGAGATACTTTTCGTCGCCCGGCGCGACGATGGTCAGCGCCGTGCCCTTGCGCCCGGCGCGGCCGGTGCGGCCGATGCGGTGGACGTAGTCCTCGGCGTGGGTCGGGATGTCGAAGTTGAAGACGTGGCTGACATCCGGGATGTCGAGGCCGCGCGCCGCGACGTCGGAGCAGACGATGAGGTCGACCTGGCCGGTCTTGAAGGCGTCGAGCGACAGCATGCGCGCGCGCTGATCCATGTCGCCATGCAGAGCACCGGCCGAGAAGCCGTGCTTCTGCAGGGACTTGTGCAGCAAAGCTACATCGCGCTTGCGGTTGCAGAAGATGATCGCGTTCTTGAAGCTGTCGGCGCCGCGGATCAGCTTGCGCAGGGTCTCGCGCTTGGCGGGGCCGCCGTGCGAGGCGACAAGGCCCTGGGTGATCGTCGCCGCCGTCGTCGCCGCGCGGGCGACCTCGATGCGCACCGGGTTCTGCAGGAACTGCTCGGTCAGCCGCGTGATCTCGGGCGGCATGGTGGCCGAGAAGAACAGCGTCTGGCGGGTGAACGGCACCAGCTTGCAGATGCGCTCGATGTCCGGGATGAAGCCCATGTCGAGCATGCGGTCGGCTTCGTCGATAACCAGGATGTCGATGCCCGTCAGCAGGAGCTTGCCGCGCTCGGAGAAGTCGAGCAGGCGGCCGGGCGTCGCGATCAGCACGTCGGCGCCGCGGGTGATCTTGGCTTCCTGGTCGCCGAAGGAGACGCCGCCGATCAGCAGGGCGACGTTGAGCTTGTGGTTGACGCCGTAGCGCACGAAGCTTTCCTCGACCTGCGCGGCGAGCTCGCGCGTCGGCTCGAGGATCAGCGTGCGCGGCATGCGGGCGCGGGCGCGGCCGCTCTCGAGGCGGGAAAGCATGGGCAGCACGAAGGCCGCGGTCTTGCCGGTGCCGGTCTGCGCGATGCCGAGGATGTCGCGGCCCTCGAGCGCCGAGGGGATGGCTTGCGCCTGGATCGGCGTCGGGTGGGTGTAGCCGCTGGCCTCGACCGCTTGCAGCACCTTGGCGGAGAGGCCGAGGTCGGCGAACACGGGCTTGTCGGTGGGCGCCTCGGTCGCCGCGGCGACGGGCGCCGCCTCGGCGGCTGCGGTCTGGCCCTCGGTCTGCTGGCCGTCGAATTCTTCTGCTGTCATCTATGTCCTGGATGGGGTCCACGGGCTCAGCCGCGCGTCGCGGCAGCTCTTAGGTGGACGGGATGGCCTTCTTCACGAGGCTGGAAGCGAAACCTAGCGTCGGCCGAAACGCTCGGCCCATCTTTCGCTCGAGGGGCATTTCGGCTAGGCGGCGCCGAAAAGCAAGCGGCCGCGTGCCAAGAGGCCGAATCGTCCCCCTCAACCGGATGCGTCAAATCGTCGCGCGGCGGCAGTGGCGAGGTCGCCTCAGCCCACCGCGCGCTGCTGCGGTGCGTCGCCGGCGCGCTTCAGCTTGAGCAGCGTGTCGAGCAGCGTCCCGTCGTTGAGCACAGCCATCCGCTCCTTCGGCTTCAGCCAGGCGATCGCGTCCTCGATCGACGCCGCGTCGTCGAGCTTGGCGCCGGCGAGCGCCCAGTCCGGCGCGATGTCGCCGCGCTGGCGGGTGCGCGGCGGCAGGTAGGCGCGATGCGCGGCCTGCAGCGCGGGATTCTCGTAGAGCGCGCGCAGCCCGCAGGGCGGCTCGGGCGGCGCGCCGCCGACCTCGGCGAGGATCGCCGCCGCGCGCGCGACCACCGGCGGCTTGGCGCGCTCTTCGGGCGTCGCCAGCAGGCCGACGCGCCGGAACGCCATGCCGACGGAGAGCAGCCCGGTCGCCCAGGAGAGGAAGATCGCCAGGATCAGGCCGGCGATCGTCGGCGACATCCAGGCGACGAGCGAGGGCGAGATGAGCAGGCCCGAGATCAGCGACAGCACGCCGAAGATGACGTGCGAGCGGTGCCGCTTGACGATCGCCATGAAGGGGATCGAGCCGTCGTCGCGCCGCTGCGGGTTCCAGCCGGTGTCGAAGCCGAACAGGAAGTGCACGACGTGGCCGGTCTGGATCAGCATCATCACCGGCGCCAGCAGCGCCGACATCACGACCTCGAACAGCGAGGAGATGACGAGGCGGATCGCGCCGCCGCTGCCGCGCCGCGTCTTGCCCTGCAGCAGCGAGAGCAGCAGGCCGAAGAACTTCGGCATCAGCAGCACGGTCATGGTGATCGCGAAGAGCTGCAGCGAACGCTCGGCGTCGAAGCGCGGGAAGGCCGGCACCAGCGCGAACTCGCTCGTGAAATACTCTGGCTTGATGTAGCTCGCCTGCAGCACGAGGATCATGCCGACCATCAGCTGCAGCATCCACAGCGGCGAGGCGACGTAGGCGAAGATGCCGGTCGCGAAATGCTGGCGCGAGGCCGGGTGCAGCCCGCGCGCCGGGATGATGCGCATGTGCTGCAGGTTGCCCTGGCACCAGCGCCGGTCGCGCGCGGCGAGGTCGATGAGGGTCGGCGGGCTCTCCTCGTAGCTGCCGTCGAGCACCGGCAGCATGTAGACCGACCAGCCGGCGCGACGGATGAAGGCCGCCTCGACGAAATCGTGGGAGAGCACATGGCCGCCGAAGGGCGGCTTGCCCTTCAGGTGCGGCAGCCCGCAATGGTCGGCGAAGGCCTTGGTGCGGATGATCGCGTTGTGGCCCCAGTAATTGCCGTCGCGGCCCATCCAGGTCGACAGGCCGGCGGCGATGACCGGCCCGTAGATGCGGGCGGCGAACTGCTGCAGCCGCGCGAACAGCGTGTTGCGGTTGATGATCAGCGGCAGCGTCTGGATGATCCCGGCGTTCGGGTCGGCCTCCATCGCGGCGGCGAGGTTGACCATCGCGTGGCCGAGCATCAGCGAGTCGGCGTCGAGCACCAGCATGTGGTCGTAGCGGCCGCCCCAGCGGGTGACGAAGTCGGCGATGTTGCCGGCCTTGCGCGCGGTGTTCTGCGGCCGGTGGCGGTACCAGATCGCCGCCTGCGGGCCGCAGCGCTCGCGCATCTTCAGGAAGGCCGCCTCCTCGGCGACGAAGACGTCGGCGTTCGTCGTGTCGGAGAGGAAGAACCACTCGAAGGCGCGGCCGAGGCCGGTCGCCTCGACCTCCTCGACCATCGCCTCGACGGCGGCGAAGACGCGCTCCGGGCTCTCGTTGTAGATCGGCATGACGATCGCCGTGCGCGTCGACAGCGAGTCCGGGATGCCCGGCGGCTTCGGCGCCAGGAACAGCATCCACACGAAGCCGACGAGCGAGCTCGTGAAGGCGAGGGCGATCCAGGAGAAGTTGGCGACGAAGAGCACGAGCAGCGCCCATTCGAGCGTCGTCGTGCCGCCGACCGACACGACCTTGTACATCTGCCAGCCGCCGTACCAGGTCAGCGCCAGGGCGCCGCCGAAGATGAGCAGCCGCGCGAGCCAGGTGCCGGCGTCGCCCTTCGGCTTGCGGCCGGTCTTCTCGTAGCGCGACAGGCTCTGCTCGCGCATCTCGAGCCGCGAGTCCTCGGGCACGGCGGGGCGCGGTCCGGTCTTCAGCGCGGCGGGCTGGCCGGCCTGGTGGCCGGCCGGCAGAGCCGTGTCGGTCGAGACGATCATGATGGCGTCCAACGATAGAGCCAGGTCTCGCTGACCCGTTGTCCCTTCGACTCGAGGACCAGCCGCAGTTCCGACGCCTCGGCGCTGCCCGGGTCGAGCTCGAAGAGCACGCGATAGGCTTTTCGATCCTTGTCGGCGAAGGTCTCCATCATCGTGATGGAGCCCGTCCCGGCGGTCAATGTCGGCGACAGCTCGGCGGTCTTCGCCGCATCGTCGAGGATGTCGCCCTGGAACTCGACGAAGTAGCGCTGGTGGCTGCCGATCGTGCCGGAGCGCGAGTGCATCGTGTGCGCGACGTCGGGGCGGTTCGGCGGGTCCCAGCACCAGAACATGCGATAGGCAAAGGAGGCCTCGACGCCGGCCTTCAGCGGCGCCTTGGGGCGCCAGAAGCACAGGATGTTGTCGTTGGCGTCCGATTGCGACGGGATCTCGATGAGCTGGACGCCGCCCTCGTCCCAGTCGCCGAGCGGCTCGATCCACAGCGACGGGCGCTTCTCCCAGTGCTCGAACTCGTCGTCGTAGTTCTCGAAGTCGCGGTCGCGCAGCAGCAGGCCGAAGCCGCGCGGCTTGTTGTCGATGAAGGTCGAGATCTGCAGCGTCTCGCGGTTGGTGACCGGCCGCCAGACCCATTCGCCGGCGCCGGTGAGCATCTGCAGGCCGCCGACCTCGGCGACGTTCGGCCGATAATCGTCGAAGCGCTTGTGGTCGAGCGTGCCGAGGAGATGCGGCGCGCTCATCGAGGCAAGGCCGTAGTTGTCGATGTCGGCGCGCGGGATGAGCGTGCACTCGGTGTCGACAATCGCCGCCTCCCCGGGCCGGATCGTGAAGCGGAAGGCGCCGACGACGCTGTCCGAATCGATGAGCGCGTGGACGACGAGGAGGTTGTCGACGACGTTCGGCTTCTCGATCCAGATCGAGCGGAAGAGCGGCGTCTCCTCGCCCTTCGGGTCGGCGACCTTGAGCGCGAGCGCGCGCGCCATCAGGCCGGCGACCTGGCCGTCGGCGAGCGCCCGGAAGAAGTTGGAGCCCTGGAACGTCGCCAGCTCGCGCGATCCCGAAGCGCCCTGCGGCACGCTCACGTGGAAGCCGGCGAAGCCGATGTCGCCGAGCGCCGGCGAGGGCTTCAGCTTGCCGAAGTCGAACAGATCGGTGGAATAGACGAGCCGGTACGCCTTGCCGTCGACGACGAGGTTGAGCTGGATCGGGTTCACCGTCTGGAAGCCGCGCTGCATCGGCTCGATGACGAAGCCGAAGGTCTCGTTGGCCCAGATGCGCGCCTGCGGCTTCAGCGTGATCGCCTGGTAGGCGTCGTAGCCCAGCGACTTGAAGGGATCGGGCAGATCCGACGAGATCGGCCGGAAGGGCTGCTTGGCGAGGCCGCGCGCAAGGTCGGCGACGTCGCTCGGCTGAAAATCCTCCGCCGGCGCCAGCTCGATGAGCGGCCCCGCGATGGCGGGGATGGGGGCGGGCGCGGGGGTCGCCGGCTGGGCCGGCGGTGCCGCGGCCTGCGCCGGAGCCGCGGCGGCGGTCCCCTTCCACGAAAAGGCCGCCGAACCGGCGGCCCCAATCACGCCAAGCTGTAGGAACTCACGACGTTTGAACGGCAAGCGTGGGTCTCTCTCGAGTGGGCTGCGGCGGGCTCGAACTCGCGTCCCTTGTGGACCATGAGTGAGTTGGAAGAGAAGGGGCTACGCGGAGAAATCTTGTGACGGCGGCTCTCGCGTCCGTCGTATCCTCGCACTATCTCATTCCAGATAAAGGTGGGCGCCGCCGCGGAGCCGAAGCTTCGCGCAAGCCTTCAAGGTCTTGTGCGAGATTGCGCAACAAAGCGGTTGACGCCCAAGCGCGACGACACTAGGGTCCGCGCACTTTCGACAGGCCGTAGCTGCTTCGTCCGGAGCGACCCGCTCTGGAACACCGGGCTCTAAACGCTGTCGTTTTAGCGACTGAGTAGTCCATGCTTGGCGGTTTGCCGCCAAGCGCCGGAATGCACGATCCAGGAAGCTTGTCCTGGGTCCTCTGCCTCAGCACCAGCGCCAGAAGCCCGAAAGGCTGATGGCTGCTGTTTTTGCGTTTGGAATCGATCGATCGTGATCGGTGGACCGGGCCCTTGGAGCCCGGCTCGCCGTTGGAAAAAAGACAGGGCCGGACTGAAGCAGAATGCCGACAATCAGCCAGTTGATCCGGAAGCCGCGGCATCCGAGCACGTATCGCGAGAAGGCACGCCATCTGGAGCAGTGCCCGCAGAAGCGCGGCGTCTGCACGCGCGTCTACACGACGACCCCGAAGAAGCCGAACTCGGCGCTTCGTAAGGTCGCCAAGGTGCGCCTGACCAACGGCTTCGAGGTCATCGGCTACATCCCGGGCGAGGGCCACAACCTCCAGGAGCACTCGGTGGTCATGATCCGCGGCGGCCGCGTCAAGGATCTGCCGGGCGTGCGCTACCACATCCTGCGCGGCGTGCTCGACACGCAGGGCGTCAAGAACCGCAAGCAGCGCCGTTCGAAGTACGGCGCCAAGCGTCCGAAGTAAGAGGATCGAGCCATGTCCCGCCGTCACAGCGCCGAGAAGCGCGAGATCATCCCGGACGCCAAGTACCACGACATCATCGTCACCAAGTTCATGAACTCGATCATGTACGACGGTAAGAAGTCAATCGCCGAGGCGATCGTCTACGGCGCCTTCGACGTCATCGAGCGCAAGGCGCGCACCGAGCCGCTGCCGCTGTTCAAGCAGGCGCTCGAGAACGTCGCGCCGGCGATCGAGGTGCGCTCGCGGCGCGTCGGCGGCGCCACCTACCAGGTGCCCGTCGAGGTCCGCCTCGAGCGTCGCCAGGCGCTGGCCATCCGCTGGCTCATCACGGCGGCCCGCTCGCGCAACGACAAGACGATGGTCGACCGGCTGTCGGCCGAGTTGCTCGACGCCGCCAACAACCGCGGCAACGCGGTCAAGAAGCGCGAAGACACGCACCGGATGGCGGAAGCCAACCGCGCCTTCTCGCACTATCGCTGGTAACCCGCTTCGAACGCGCGCTTGCGCACGAGGACCATTCCATGGCTCGCGACCACAAAATCGAAGACTACCGCAACTTCGGAATCATGGCCCACATCGATGCGGGCAAGACGACGACGACCGAGCGGATCCTCTTCTATTCCGGCAAGTCGCATAAGATCGGCGAAGTGCACGACGGCGCTGCGACCATGGACTGGATGGAGCAGGAGCAGGAGCGCGGCATCACGATCACGTCGGCCGCCACGACCGCCTTCTGGCTCGGCAAGCGCCTGAACATCATCGACACCCCCGGCCACGTCGACTTCACGATCGAGGTCGAGCGTTCGCTGCGCGTGCTCGACGGCGCGGTCTGCGTGCTGGACGGCAACCAGGGCGTCGAGCCGCAGACCGAGACGGTCTGGCGCCAGGCCGACAAGTACAACGTGCCGCGCGTCGTGTTCGTCAACAAGATGGACAAGATCGGCGCGGACTTCTTCCGTTGCGTCGAGGAGATCACGACCAAGGTCGGCGGCCGCCCGGTATGCATTCAGCTTCCCATCGGCTCGGAGTCGAACTTCAAGGGCGTCATCGACCTGCTGCGCATGAAGGCGGTCGTCTGGGAAGACGAAGGCCTCGGCGCCAAGTTCCACGACGAGGAGATCCCCGAGCACCTCAAGGCGCAGGCCGAGGAGTATCGCGAGAAGCTGGTCGAGGCCGCCGTCGAGCTCGACGACGAGGTGCTCGCCAAGTTCTTCGACGGCGTGGAGCCGGACGAGGCGACGCTGAAGCGCCTGATCCGCAAGGCGGTGCGCCACATCACTTTCATTCCGGTGCTGTGCGGCTCGGCGTTCAAGAACAAGGGCGTCCAGCCGCTGCTCGACGCCGTCGTCGACTACCTGCCGTCGCCCGTCGACGTGCCGCCGATCAAGGGTATCGACCCCGACGGCAACGAGGTCGTGCGCCGCTCGTCCGACGACGAGCCCTTCTCGATGCTCGCCTTCAAGATCATGGACGACCCCTTCGTCGGCACGATCACGTTCGCCCGCGTCTACTCGGGCCATGTCGAATCGGGCACGGGCGTGATCAACTCGACCAAGGAGAAGCGCGAGCGCATCGGCCGCATGCTCCTGATGCATGCGAACAACCGTGAGGACGTGAAGGAGGCCTATGCGGGCGACATCGTCGCTCTCGCGGGTCTCAAGGAGACGCGCACCGGCGATACGCTGTGCGATCCCAACAAGCCCGTCATTCTCGAGCGCATGGAGTTTCCCGAGCCGGTCATCGAGATCTCGATCGAGCCGAAGTCGAAGGCGGACCAAGAGAAGCTTGGTCTCGCGTTGGCGAAGCTCGCGGCCGAGGATCCGTCGTTCCGCGTGTCGACCGACCAGGAGTCGGGCCAGACCATCCTGAAGGGGATGGGCGAGCTCCACCTCGACATCAAGGTCGACATCCTCAAGCGGACCTACAAGGTCGACGCCAACATCGGCGCGCCGCAGGTGGCCTATCGCGAGAAGCTGACCAAGCGGATCGAGAAGGACTACACGCACAAGAAGCAGACCGGCGGCACGGGCCAGTTCGCCCGCGTCAAGATCGTCTTCGAGCCGAACGAGACCGGTGCCGGCTCGCTGTTCGAGTCGAAGATCGTCGGCGGCGCGGTGCCGAAGGAGTACATCCCCGGCGTCGAGAAGGGCATCAACTCGGTCATGGGCGCCGGCGTCCTCGCCGGCTTCCCGGTGGTCGACGTGAAGGCGACCCTGATCGACGGCGCCTTCCACGACGTCGACTCGTCGGTGCTCACCTTCGAGATCGCCTCGCGTGCGGCGTTCCGAGAAGCCCTCAAGGAGGGCGGCTCGGTGCTGCTCGAGCCGGTCATGAAGGTCGAGGTCACGACGCCCGAGGATTACACGGGCTTCGTGATGGGCGACCTGCTCGCCCGTCGCGGCCAGGTGCAGGGCCAGGACATGCGCGGCAACGCGGTCGTCATCAACGCGATGGTGCCGCTCGCCAACATGTTCGGCTACGTCAACCAGCTTCGGTCCGGCACCCAGGGCCGGGCCAACTACACCATGCAGTTCGACCACTACGAAGACGTGCCGCGCGGCGAGGCCGACAAGGTCATCGCGAAATACGCCTGATCCCCCAAGCCCCGTTCAACGCACGTTTCCCCTAAGGAGCCTCCGATGGCAAAAGAGAAATTCTCCCGCACCAAGCCGCACTGCAACATCGGCACGATCGGCCACGTCGATCATGGCAAGACGTCGCTGACGGCCGCGATCACCAAGGTGCTGGCCGAGTCCGGCGGCGCGACCTTCACCGCCTACGACCAGATCGACAAGGCGCCTGAGGAGAAGGCCCGCGGCATCACCATCTCGACCGCCCACGTCGAGTACGAGACCGCCAACCGCCACTACGCGCACGTCGATTGCCCGGGCCACGCCGACTATGTGAAGAACATGATCACCGGCGCCGCGCAGATGGACGGCGCGATCCTGGTCGTGTCGGCCGCCGACGGCCCGATGCCGCAGACCCGCGAGCACATCCTGCTCGCCCGCCAGGTCGGCGTGCCGGCGCTCGTCGTCTTCATGAACAAGGTCGACATGGTCGACGACGAGGAGCTGCTCGAGCTCGTCGAGCTCGAGGTCCGCGAGCTTCTGTCGAAGTACGAGTTCCCCGGCGACGACATCCCGATCACCAAGGGCTCGGCGCTCTGCGCGCTCGAGAACAAGCAGCCCGAGATCGGCCACGACGCCATCCTGAAGCTGATGGAGACCGTCGACTCCTACATCCCGCAGCCGGAGCGTCCGATCGACCTTCCGTTCCTGATGCCGGTCGAGGACGTGTTCTCGATCTCGGGTCGCGGCACGGTCGTCACGGGTCGCGTCGAGCGCGGCATCGTCAAGGTCGGCGAGGAAATCGAGATCGTCGGCCTCAAGGCCACGCAGAAGACCACCGTCACCGGCGTCGAGATGTTCCGCAAGCTGCTCGACCAGGGCCAGGCCGGCGACAACATCGGCGCGCTGCTGCGCGGCACCAAGCGCGAGGACGTCGAGCGCGGCCAGGTGCTGTGCAAGCCGGGCTCGGTCAAGCCGCACACCAAGTTCAAGGCCGAGGCCTACATCCTCACCAAGGACGAGGGTGGCCGCCACACGCCGTTCTTCACCAACTATCGTCCGCAGTTCTACTTCCGCACCACGGACGTGACGGGTGTGGTTCACCTGCCGGAAGGGACCGAGATGGTGATGCCGGGCGACAATATCGCCATGGAAGTTCACCTGATCGTGCCGATCGCGATGGAAGAGAAGCTGCGCTTCGCGATCCGTGAAGGCGGTCGTACCGTCGGCGCCGGCGTCGTCGCCTCCATCACCGCGTAAATCGGCTGAACCGGCCGAGCTGGCTGACTGAAGGACGAGAAGAAAATGAACGGCCAGAACATCCGGATCCGTCTGAAGGCCTTCGATCATCGCGTGCTCGACACGTCGACGAAGGAGATCGTCTCGACGGCACGCAGGACGGGGGCGCAAGTTCGCGGCCCGATCCCGCTGCCGACCAAGATCGAGAAGTTCACGGTGAACCGGTCGCCGCACATCGACAAGAAGTCGCGCGAGCAGTTCGAGATCAGGACGCACAAGCGCGTCCTCGACATCGTGGATCCCACTCCGCAGACGGTTGACGCCCTCATGAAGCTCGATCTCGCCGCCGGCGTCGACGTCGAGATCAAGCTCTAAGGTTTAATTTGCGGAGCTACGCCCGGCCATCGAGCCGAGAGCGCCTCCGGGAGACGAGACAAAATGCGATCAGGTGTTATCGCGCAGAAGGTCGGTATGACCCGGGTCTTCAGGGACACGGGCGAGCACGTCCCGGTGACGGTCCTCAAGGTCGAGGGCTGCCAGGTCGTGGCGCACCGGACCAAGGACGTGAACGGCTATACGGCGCTGCAGCTCGGCATCGGGCATGCGAAGGTCAAGATCGTCTCCAAGGCCGAGCGCGGCCGTTTCGCCGTCGCCCACGGCGAGCCGAAGATGAAGCTCGCCGAGTTCCGCGTCGCGGAAGACAAGCTGTTGCCCGTGGGCGCCGAGATCACCGCCGATCATTTCACCGTCGGCCAGTTCGTCGACGTCACCGGCACCTCGACCGGCAAGGGCTTCGCCGGCCCGATGAAGCGCTGGCACTTCGGAGGCCTGCGCGCCACTCACGGCGTTTCGGTGTCGCACCGCTCGCACGGCTCGACCGGCCAACGGCAGGACCCCGGCAAGGTATTCAAGAACAAGAAGATGGCCGGCCATCTCGGTTGCGAGCGCGTGACCACGCTGAACCTCAAGGTCGTCCAGCTCGACGTCGAGCGCGGCCTGGTCCTCGTCGAAGGCGCCGTTCCCGGCGTCGCCGGCGGCTGGATCACCATGCGCGACGCCGTCAAGAAGGCGCTGCCGAAGGATGCGCCGCAGCCCGGCAAGTTCCGGCTCGCCAACGGCCATGCCGACGGTCACGCGGAGACGCCGGCCGCCCACGACACAGCGGCTCCCGCCGACAGCCCGGCTGCGGAGGCCTGAGGACCATGAAACTCGACATCACCTCCCACGACGGCGCCGCCAACGGCGGCGACAGCTCGATCGAGCTCGACGACGCGATCTTCGGCCTCGAGCCGCGCGCCGACCTGATCGCGCGCATGGTGCGCTACCAGCTCGCCAAGCGCCGCGCCGGCACGCACAAGTCGAAGGGCCGCGCCGAGATCGCCCGCACCGGCAAGAAGTTCGGCCGGCAGAAGGGCGGCGGCACCGCCCGTCACGGCTCGCGGCGCGCGCCGCAGTTCGTCGGCGGCGGCAAGGCGCACGGTCCGGTCGTCCGCTCGCACGAGCACGACCTGCCGAAGAAGGTGCGCGCCCTGGCGCTGCGCCACGCGCTCTCGGCCAAGGCCAAGGACGGCGGCATCATCGTGTGGGCCGACGCCAAGGTCGCCGAGCCGAAGACCAAGGCGCTGCTCGCCAATTTCGAGAAGATCGGCCTGTCGAACGCGCTGATCATCGACGGGGCGGAGCCCGAGGCGAACTTCGCGCTCGCCGCCCGCAACATCCCGCACATCGACGTGCTGCCGATCGCCGGCATCAACGTCTACGACATCCTGCGCCGCGACAAGCTCGTGCTGACGCGCGCCGCGGTCGAAGCGCTGGAGGCGCGGTTCAAGTGAGCGCTGCAAAGAGCCAGGCCAAGGGCCACATCGAGGCGCGCCATTACGACGTGATCGTCGCGCCCGTCATCACCGAGAAGGCGACCTACGCGACCGAGATGAACCAGGTCGTGTTCAAGGTTCGCATGGACGCCACCAAGACCGAGATCAAGGCCGCCGTCGAGCGCCTGTTCGACGTCAAGGTGGAAGGCGTCAACACGCTCATCCGCAAGGGCAAGCGCAAGGTCTTCAAGGGCCAGCGCGGCCAGCAGTCCGATCTGAAGAAGGCTGTCGTGACGCTCGCCGACGGCGATCGCATCGACGTCACGACGGGTCTTTGAGGCGCACATGGCACTGAAGACATTCAATCCGGTCACGCCGAGCCTTCGTCAGCTCGTCCTCGTCGACCGCTCCGCGCTCTACAAGGGCAAGCCGGTCAAGAGCCTGACCGAGGGCCAGTCCTCGGCCGGCGGCCGCAACAACACCGGTCGCGTCACCGTCCGCTTCCGCGGCGGCGGCCACAAGCAGGCCTATCGCCTTGTCGACTTCAAGCGTCGCAAGCTCGACATGCCGGCCAAGGTCGAGCGCATCGAGTACGACCCGAACCGCTCGGCGTTCATCGCGCTGATCCGCTATGCGGACGGCGAGCTGAGCTACATCCTCGCGCCGCAGCGGCTGCAGGTCGGCGACGAGGTGGTGTCGGGCAACTCGGTCGACGTGAAGCCGGGCAACGCGATGCCGCTGGCCTCCATGCCGGTCGGCACGATCGTCCACAACGTCGAGCTGAAGATCGGCAAGGGTGCGGCGATGGTCCGCTCGGCCGGCACGTTCGCGCAGGTCGTTGGCCGCGACCAGGGGTACGTCATCGTTCGCCTGAACTCGGGCGAGCAGCGCCTGGTGCACGGCCAGTGCTTCGGCACGGTCGGCGCGGTGTCGAACCCGGACCACATGAACGCGTCGATCGGCAAGGCCGGTCGCAAGCGCTGGCTCGGCCGGCGCCCGCACAACCGCGGCGTCACGATGAACCCGGTCGACCATCCGCACGGCGGCGGCGAGGGCCGCACCTCGGGCGGTCGTCACCCGGTCACCCCGTGGGGCAAGCCGACCAAGGGCAAGAAGACGCGCTCCAACAAGTCGACCGACCGTTTCATCGTGACATCGCGTCACAAGAGCAAGAAGAAGGGCTGACGCCATGACGCGATCCATCTGGAAGGGACCGTTCATCGACGGCTACATGCTGAAGAAGGCGGAGGCCGCGCGCGCGTCGAAGCGGTCCGAGGTGATCAAGACCTGGAGCCGCCGCTCGACCGTGCTGCCGCAGTTCGTCGGGCTCACCTTCGGCGTCTACAACGGCCACAAGCACGTGCCGGTGATCGTGACCGAGGACATGATCGGCCACAAGCTCGGCGAGTTCTCGCCGACCCGCACGTTCCACGGCCACGCCGCGGACAAGAAAGCGAAGAGGGGCTGATGTCCAAGCCGAAGACAGAGCGCGCGTTGAAGGACATCGAGGCGAAAGCCGTCTGCCGGATGATCCGCATCAGCCCGCAGAAGCTGAACCTGCTTGCCCAGCTGATCCGCGGCAAGAAGGTGGAGACGGCGCTCGCCGATCTCGAGTTCTCGCGCAAGCGCATCGCCCTCGACGTCAAGAAGACGCTCGAGAGCGCGATCGCCAACGCGGAAAACAACCACGACCTCGATGTCGACGACCTGGTCGTCGCCGAGGCCCACGTCGGCAAGGCGCTCGTCATGAAGCGCTTCTCGCCGCGGGCCCGTGGCCGCGCCGGCCGCATCGAAAAGCCCTTCGCCAACCTGACGATCGTGGTCAGGGAAGTCGAAGCGCAAGCCGGCGCCAAGGCGGCCTGAGGAGAAGACGATGGGACAGAAGGTCAATCCGGTCGGACTTCGGCTCGGCATCAACCGCACCTGGGACTCGCGCTGGTTCGCCCAGCGGGACGAGTACGCCAAGCTGCTGCACGAGGACATCGCGATCCGCGCCGCCCTCATGAAGACGCTGAAGCAGGCCGCGGTCTCGAAGATCATCATCGAGCGCCCGCACAAGAAGTGCCGGGTGACGATCCATTCCGCGCGCCCCGGCGTCGTGATCGGCAAGAAGGGCGCGGACATCGACAAGATCCGCAAGCTCGTCGCCGGCATGACCGACTCCGAGGTGGTCATCAACATCGTCGAGGTGCGCAAGCCCGAGGTCGACGCGACGCTGGTCGCGGACTCGATCGCCCAGCAGCTCGAGCGCCGCGTCGCGTTCCGCCGCGCCATGAAGCGCGCCGTGCAGTCGGCGATGCGTCTCGGCGCCGAGGGCATCCGCATCAACTGCGCCGGCCGTCTCGGCGGCGCCGAGATCGCCCGCCTCGAGTGGTATCGCGAGGGCCGGGTGCCGCTGCACACGCTGCGCGCCGACGTCGACTACGGCACCGCGACGGCGCACACGGCCTACGGCACGTGCGGCATCAAGGTGTGGATCTTCAAGGGCGAGATCCTCGAGCACGATCCGATGGCGCAGGACCGCAAGGCCGAGCAGCAGGATCATTCGGGCGGCGACCGCCGGCCGCGCCGCGACAACGATCGTGGCGACCGCCGCGACCGGGATCGTCCGGCGGCCTGACCCGGATCGTTTGGATTAAGAGCGAAACACCATGCTTCAACCGAAGAAGACAAAGTTCAGGAAGGCCTTCAAGGGCCGTATCCGCGGCACCTCGAAGGGCGGCACGGAGCTGAACTTCGGCCAGTTCGGCCTCAAGGCCATGGAGCCGGAGCGCGTCACCGCGCGCCAGATCGAGGCGGCGCGCCGCGCGATGACCCGCCACATGAAGCGTGCGGGTCGCGTGTGGATCCGCATCTTCCCCGACGTGCCGGTCACCAAGAAGCCGACCGAAGTGCGCATGGGTAAGGGCAAGGGCGCAATCGAGCTCTGGGCCTGCAAGGTCGCGCCGGGACGCATCATGTTCGAACTCGATGGCGTGTCGCAGACGATCGCCAAGGAGGCGCTGACCCTTGCCGCGGCCAAGCTGCCGATCAAGACGCGCTTCGTCGAGCGGATCGCGGAATAAGGGGCGCGCCATGAAAGCCAAGAACCGCCTGTCCGACCTCAAGACGATGTCGGACGACCAGCGCTCGCAGGAGATCCTCGATCTCAAGAAGGAGCAGTTCAACCTGCGCTTCCAGCGCGCGACGGGCCAGCTCGAAAACACCTCGCGCGTCCGCGTCGTGCGCCGCGACATCGCGCGGCTGAAGACGCTCGCCGCCCAGAAGCGCGCCGCCAAGTAGTCGGCGAAGTAAGGACCTAGGACATGCCGAAACGAATTCTCCAGGGCGTCGTCGTCTCCGACAAGCAGGAGAAGACCGTCGTCGTGAAGGTCGAGCGCCGTTTCACGCATCCGCTGTTGAAGAAGACGGTGCGGCGCACGAAGAACTACCACGCCCACGACGAGGCGCGCACCTACAAGGTCGGCGACGTCGTCTCCATCGAGGAGACGCGGCCGATCTCGCGCCTCAAGCGCTGGGCGGTCGTCGGCCACGTCGAGGCCGGAGCTGGCGCCGGCGCAAGCTGAGCGGACGAACAATTAGCCGGGGGAGCAACACCCCACCAGGCGTAGTCCGGAGCCCGCAAGGGTGACGGAAACCGATCTGACAGAAAGGGCCTCGGGGCCATGATACAGGTTCAGACCAATCTCGACGTCGCCGACAACTCGGGCGCGCGTCGTGTGATGTGCATCAAGGTACTGGGCGGCTCCAAGCGCCGCTATGCCGCCGTCGGCGACATCATCGTCGTCTCGGTGAAGGAAGCGATCCCGCGCGGCCGCGTGCAGAAGGGCGACGTCATGAAGGCGGTCGTCGTTCGCACCGCCAAGGACATCAAGCGCGTCGACGGCACCGTCATCCGCTTCGACGGCAACGCCGCGGTGTTGATCAACAACCAGTCGGAGCCGGTCGGCACCCGCATCTTCGGGCCGGTGCCGCGCGAGCTGCGCGCGCGCAACCACATGAAGATCATCTCGCTCGCGCCGGAGGTGCTGTGATGGCCGCCAAGATCAAGAAGGGCGACAAGGTCGTCGTCACCACCGGCCGCGACAAGGGTCGCACCGGCGAGGTGCTCAAGGTGATCCCGAAGGAGGACCGCGCGGTCGTCCAGGGCGTCAACGTGCAGAAGCGCCACCAGCGCCAGACGCAGACGCAGGAGGCGGGCATCGTCTCGCGCGAGGGGACGATCCACCTCTCGAACCTCGCCTTCGCCGATCCGCGCGACGGCAAGCCGACCCGCGTCGGGTTCAAGATTCTCGAAGACGGCCGCAAGGTCCGCTTCGCCAAGCGTTCCGGAGATTTGATCGATGGCTGATCCCAAGGGTGGCAAGGGCGCCCCCGCGAAGGGTGCCAAGGGCGCGGCGCCGAAGGCGACCGCCAAGGATTCGAAGGCCGTCCCGACCGAGAAGCTCGGCCGCGGCACGCCGACCTACGCGACGGCCTCGGCCGATGCGCTGTCGGTGCCGAAGGACTACACGCCGCGTCTGCGCAAGCACTACGACGAGGTCGTGCGCGCCAAGATGATTGAGGAGTTCGGCTACAAGAACCCCTTCGAGGTTCCGGTGATCGACAAGATCGTCCTGAACATGGGCGTCGGCGAAGCCGTGAACGACACCAAGAAGGTGACGCTGGCCGCCGCCGACCTGGCGCTCATCGCCGGCCAGAAGCCGGTGATCACGCGGGCCCGCAACGCCATCTCGACCTTCAAGGTGCGCGAGAACATGCCGATCGGCGCGAAGGTCACCCTTCGCAAGGTCCGCATGTACGAGTTCCTGGATCGGCTGGTGACCATCGCGCTGCCGCGCATCCGCGACTTCCGCGGGCTGAACCCGAAGAGCTTCGACGGGCGCGGCAATTATGCGATGGGGATCAAGGAGCACATCGTGTTCCCGGAGATCAACTACGACAAGGTCGACTCGATCGTCGGTATGGACATCATCGTCTGCACCACGGCCAAGACCGACCAGGAGGCGCGGGCGCTTCTGCGCGCGTTCAATTTCCCGTTCCGGCAGTGAGCCTCGTTCGTTTCGACGGACTGGCTCAAACGCGGTAACCGAAGGACTTAATCGAAGATGGCGAAGAAAAGCGCGATCGAGACCAACAAGCGGCGGGTGAAGCTCGTCAAGCAATACGCCGGCCGCCGCAAGCGGCTGAAGGATGCGGCCAACAACGAGCAGCTGCCGATGGAGGATCGCTTCGAGGCGCGCCTGCGTCTCTCCGAGCTGCCGCGCAACTCGGCGCCGGAGCGCATCCGCAACCGCTGCGAGGTGTCGGGCCGCCCGCGCGCCTTCACCGGCAAGATGCGCATGTCGCGCATCGCGCTGCGCGAGCTCGGCTCGCAGGGGTTGATCCCCGGCCTCGTCAAGTCGAGCTGGTAAGGGAGGGCGCGCCATGAACGATCCGTTGGGCGATATGCTCACCCGCATCCGCAACGCCGGGATGCGCCGCAAGGGCAAGGTGCAGACACCGGGCTCGAAGCTCCGCGCGCACGTCCTCGACGTGCTGCAGGAGGAAGGCTATATCCGCGGCTATTCGACGACCGAGTTCGGCAACGGCCGCACGGAGTTCGAGATCGAGCTGAAGTACTACGACAACCAGCCGGTCATCCGCGAGATCTCGCGCGTCTCGAAGCCGGGCCGCCGCGTCTATGCCGCGGTCGACTCGATCCCGCCGGTCGCCAACGGCCTCGGAATCACGATCGTCTCCACGCCGAAGGGCGTGATGGCCGATCATGCCGCGCGCGAGGCCAACGTCGGCGGCGAAGTTCTCTGCAAGGTCTTCTGACCGGCGAACGCGAAGGATTTGCATCATGTCACGCGTCGGAAAGAAGCCCGTCGCCATCCCGAAAGGGGTCACCGCCACGGTCAAGGGCCAGCACGTCACCGTGAAGGGCTCGAAGGGCGAGCTCGCCTTCACGGTGCCGGACGAGGTCGAGGTCTCGTTCGCCAACGACGAGATCAAGGTCGAGCCGCGCAGCGAGACCAAGCGCGCCCAGGCCATGTGGGGCATGTCGCGCGCGCAGGTGAACAACCTCGTCGTCGGCGTCACCACCGGCTTCACCCGCCGGCTCGACATCAACGGCGTCGGCTACAAGGCCGCCGTCCAGGGCAAGGTGCTGCAGCTGTCGCTCGGCTACAGCCACGACATCCCGTTCGCGATCCCCGACGGGATCACGATCGCGACGCCGCGCCCCGTCGAGATCCAGATCTCCGGCAACGACAAGCGCGCCGTCGGTCAGGTCGCGTCGGAAATCCGCGCGCTGCGGCCGCCGGAGCCCTACAAGGGCAAGGGCGTGAAATATTCGGACGAGTTCATCTTCCGCAAGGAAGGCAAGAAGAAGTAAGGCACGATGGCAAACGTAACCGCTGCGCGCCGCAAGGCTCGCGTCCGCAAGACCCTTCGCGCCCGCGCCTTCGGCAAGCCGCGGCTGTCCGTGTTCCGGTCCTCGAAGCAGATCTACTGCCAGGTGATCGACGATGCGGCCGGCCGCACGCTGGCCTCCGCCTCCTCGATGGAGAAGGACCAGCGCGGCGCCCTGAAGACCGGCGCCAACGTCGAGGCGGCGACGGCGATCGGCAAGCTGATCGCCGAGCGCGCCAAGGCCGCCGGCGTCACCGAGGTCGTGTTCGACCGCGGCGCCTACATGTACCACGGGCGCGTCAAGGCTCTGGCCGAAGGCGCGCGCGAGGGTGGACTGACGTTCTAGCGTCATTGCGAGCGTAGCGAAGCAACCCAGGGGCCGCGAGGCGACAAACCTGGCAGATGGGTGCATTGCCACCCCTAGGTTGCTTCGCCTACGGCTCGCAATGACGATGGCAAATTCGAAGCGAGCGGGACCGCCACATGGCACCCGCGCAAGTGACGAGAGAGAGAATGGCTGACGAGAGAGGCGGTGGTCGCGGGCGCGACCGGGACCGTCACAACAATCGCGACGGTGACGGCGAGTTCGTCGATCGTCTGGTGCACATCAACCGCGTCGCCAAGGTGGTGAAGGGCGGCCGGCGCTTCGGCTTCGCGGCGCTCGTCGTCGTCGGCGACCAGAAGGGCCGCGTCGGCTTCGGCCACGGCAAGGCGCGCGAAGTGCCCGAGGCGATCCGCAAGGCGACTGAATCGGCCAAGCGCGGCCTGATCCGCGTGCCGCTGCGCGAAGGCCGCACGCTGCATCACGACGTCCACGGCCGTCACGGCGCCGGCAAGGTGATCCTGCGGGCGGCGCCGGCCGGTACCGGCATCATCGCCGGCGGTCCGATGCGCGCTATCTTCGAGTCGCTCGGCATGAACGACGTCGTCGCCAAGTCGCAGGGCTCGTCGAACCCCTACAACATGATCCGCGCGACCTTCGATGCGCTGAAGAGCGAGGACTCGCCGCGCGCGGTCGCCGCTCGCCGCAACATGAAGGTCTCGACGCTGCAGGCGCGCCGCCCGGGTGGCGACGCCGACGTGGCCCCGACCGAGACGGCCGACGCCGTCGCGGCCGAAGCGTAAGGGGAGGGTGCAGGCATGGCCAACAAGACCCTCACCGTGGAGCAGATCGGCAGCCCGATCGGCCGTCCCGCCGAGCAGCGCCAGACGCTGATCGGCCTCAAGCTCAACAAGATCGGGCGTCGCGCGACGCTCGAGGACACGCCGGCCGTCCGTGGCATGATCGCCAAGGTCGACCATCTCGTCCGCGTCGTGGCTTGAGGAGGCGTCGATGAAGCTCAACGAGATCCGCGACAATCCCGGCTCCACCAAGGACCGGATGCGCGTCGGCCGGGGCATCGGCTCCGGCAAAGGCAAGACCGGCGGCCGCGGCGTCAAGGGCCAGAAGGCCCGCTCCGGCGTCGCCATCAAGGGGTTCGAGGGCGGCCAGATGCCGTTGCATCGGCGTCTGCCGAAGCGGGGTTTCTGGAACCCCTTCTCGACCGACTACAACGAGGTCAACATCGGCCGCATCCAGGCAGCCGTCGATGCGGGCAAGCTCGCGGCGGGCACGCCCGTCACGATCGCCAGCCTCGTCGAGGCCGGCGTCTGCTCGAAGCCGCGCGACGGGGTGAAGATCCTCGGCGTCGGCGAGCTGACAGCGAAGCTCACCTTCGAGGTGGCGGCGGCGTCGAAGAGCGCGATGGCGGCGATCGAGAAGGCCGGCGGCTCGGTGAAGCTGCTGGTCGAGAAGAAGTCGGTCGAAGAGGCCGCAGAGTAGCCGTGCGATCCTTCTCCCGCTTGCGGGAGAAGGTGGCCCGACGAAGTCGGGTCGGATGAGGGGAGATTCCGCCTCTCCCCCAATCCAGGTAGCAGCGGCACCGCCCCTCATCCGACCCCGCTTCGCGGGGCCACCTTCTTCCGTAAGCGGGGGAAGGGTAGGCGCCAGCCTTCACCGATCGTATATGAAGCGGGGTTTCAGGAGCATCCCATGGCATCGGCTGCAGAACAGCTCGCGGCAAACGTCAACTGGGGTGCCTTCGCTAAGGCCGACGAGCTCAAGAAGCGCATCTGGTTCACCCTGGGGGCGCTGATCATCTACCGGCTCGGCACCTACATCCCGATGCCGGGCATCGACCCGGCGGCCTTCCAGCAGCAGTTCACCTCGCACAAGCAGGGCGTGCTCGAGCTCTTCAACATGTTCTCGGGCGGCGCCGTTCAGCGCATGGCGATCTTCGCGCTGAACATCATGCCCTACATCTCCGCCTCGATCATCATCCAGCTCATGACCTCGGTGGTCCCGTCGCTCGAGACCCTCAAGAAGGAGGGCGAGCAGGGCCGCAAGGTCATCAACCAGTACACCCGCTACCTCACCGTCGTGCTCGCCGCGTTCCAGGCCTACGGGATCGCGGTCGGCCTCGAGGGCCAGCACGGCGTCGTCAGCGATCCCGGCTGGTTCTTCCGCCTCTCGACGGTGCTGACGCTGATGGGCGGCACGATGTTCCTGATGTGGCTCGGCGAGCAGATCACCTCGCGCGGCATCGGCAACGGCTCCTCGCTCATCATCTTCGCCGGCATCATCGCGGCGTTCCCGGCGGCGATCGTCAACACGCTCGAGCTCGGCCGCCAGGGCGCGATCTCGACCGGGCTGATCCTCGGCATCGTCGTGATGGCGGTCGTCGTCATCGCCTTCATCGTGTTCATGGAGCGCGCGCAGCGCCGCGTGCTGATCACCTATCCGAAGCGCACGCAGGGCAACCGCGTCTACGAGGGGCAGACGTCGTTCCTGCCGCTCAAGCTCAACACCTCCGGCGTCATCCCGCCGATCTTCGCCTCGTCGCTGCTGCTGCTGCCGACGACGATCGCCAACTTCGCGCAGAAGGGCGGCACGACGAGCGGCATCCTCGGCATGATCGAGACCTACCTCGGCCAGGGCCGGCCGCTGTGGCTGCTGACCTATGTCGGGCTGATCGTGTTCTTCGCGTTCTTCTACACCGCGATCGTCTTCAACCCGCAGGAGACCGCCGACAATCTCAAGAAGCACGGCGGCTTCGTCCCCGGCATCCGCCCCGGCGAGCGCACCGCCAACTACATCGACAAGATCCTGATGCGCATCACGGTGATCGGCGCCGGCTACCTCGCCATCATCTGCCTCCTCCCCCAAATACTGATTTCGCATTTCGGTCTGCCGTTCTACTTTGGTGGCACGTCGCTGCTGATCGTGGTCAGCGTGACGATGGATACCGTGGCGCAGATCCACGGACACCTTCAGGCCCACCAGTACGAGGGCCTGATCAAGAGGTCGCGGATGCGGGGGAGACGCAGGTGAGGTTGATTCTTCTTGGACCGCCCGGCGCGGGCAAGGGCACCCAGTCCGCACGGCTCGCCGAGAAGTTCACGATCCCGCAGCTCTCCACCGGCGACATGCTGCGCGCCGCCGTCAAGGCGCAGAGCGAGGTCGGCAAGCAGGCCGAGGCGGTCATGAATGCCGGCAAGCTCGTCTCCGACGAGATCGTCATCGCGCTGATCGGCGACCGCGTCGAGCAGCCGGACGCCAAGAACGGCTTCATCCTCGACGGCTTCCCGCGCAACGTCCCGCAGGCCGAGGCGCTGACCAAGCTGCTCGAGGGCAAGGGCATGGCGCTCGACGCCGTGATCGAGCTGAAGGTCGACGAGGCGGCGCTGGTCCAGCGCATGGAGACGCGGGTCGAGGAGACCAAGGCGCGCGGCGAGCCGGTGCGCAAGGACGACAATGTCGAGGCGTTCCGCGAGCGTCTCAGCGTTTATCGCGAACAGACCGCGCCGGTGTCGGACTATTACCGCGGGCAGGGCGATCTGCATCGCGTCGACGGCATGGCGTCGATCGACGAAGTTGCCGGCGCGATCGACACGGTGCTGCAGAAGACCAAGGCGGCCTAGGTGCCTCGGTCGCGTAAGTCGCGCCGATATTGCGACGAGACTTGACCGCCGGGGTAAAACACTTTAGCTCGACGCTATCGCTCCCCGGCAGACGATGGCGGCCTTCTCACCGAGGGTCGCCTTGCGTTCGTTGCAGCGATGAAAACCTGACTGCTTCGCGCCGCAAGGGCCGGACTCCACCGGACGCGGTCGCTTTTGCTTCCCTCGGGAAGCCCCACATGGAGAAGGACAGTCATGGCTCGTATCGCCGGCGTCAACATCCCGACCAACAAGCGCGTCATCATCGCGCTCCAGTACATCCACGGCATCGGCGCCTCGAAGGCCGCCGAGATCTGCGAGAAGGTGTCGATCCCGGCGCCGCGCCGCGTCTCGGAGCTGACCGACGCCGAGGTGCTGCAGATCCGCGAGACGATCGACCGCGACTACATGGTCGAGGGCGACCTGCGCCGCGAGGTGGCGATCAACATCAAGCGCCTGATGGATCTCGGCTGCTATCGCGGCCTGCGCCATCGGCGCCAGCTGCCGGTCCGCGGCCAGCGCACGCACACCAACGCCCGCACCCGCAAGGGCAAGGCCAAGCCGATCGCCGGCAAGAAGAAGCGACCTCGCGCTCGCGAGGTCGTCGCCTCGAAACACGGGGCTCAAACCCATAACCCGAGCGCCTGGCATTACGGGCGCGCCAGAAGGACAGTGACTATATGGCCAAGGATGCAACCCGCGTTCGTCGTCGCGAACGCAAGAACATCGTGTCGGGCGTGGCGCACGTCGCCTCGTCGTTCAACAACACGATGATCACGATCTCCGACGCGCAGGGCAACACGATCTCCTGGTCGTCGGCCGGCACGATGGGCTTCAAGGGCTCGCGCAAGTCGACCCCCTATGCCGCGCAGATGGCGGCCGAGGATGCGGGCAACAAGGCCGCCGAGCACGGCGGCCGCACGCTCGAGGTCGAGGTCAAGGGCCCCGGCTCGGGCCGTGAATCGGCGCTTCGTGCGCTGCAGGCGGCGGGCTTCATGGTGACGTCGATCCGCGACGTGACGCCGATCCCGCACAACGGCTGCCGCCCGAAGAAGCGCCGCCGCGTCTAAGTCAACCGAGCCGCCGCCCACCGGCGGCTTTGCGGCGTCCGGGGGGATGCCGCGCACGCAAGAATTCGGGGGCGACAAGTCCCACGCGGAGGGCGATCCGGCCTCCCGCCCGCATCACGAAAGGTGCAACGCCGTGATCCAGAAGAACTGGCAAGAACTCACCAAGCCCGAGAAGCTCAAGATCCTCCCCGGCGACGACGCCAAGCGTCTCGCCACGATCGAGGCGGAGCCGCTGGAGCGCGGCTTCGGCCTGACGCTCGGCAACGCGCTGCGGCGCATCCTGCTCTCCTCGCTGCAGGGCGCGGCGATCACCTCGGTGCACATCGACGGCGTGCTGCACGAGTTCTCGTCGATCCCCGGCGTGCGCGAGGACGTCACCGACATCGTGCTCAACATCAAGGACATCGCCGTCAAGATGCAGGGCGACGGCCCGAAGCGCATGGTCTTGAAGAAGACCGGCCCGGGCAAGGTGACGGCCGGCGACATCGGCACCGTCAGCGACGTCACGATCCTCAACCCCGAGCTCGCGATCTGCACGCTCGACGAGGGCGCCGAGATCCGCATGGAGTTCACGGTGGCGACCGGCAAGGGCTACGTCCCGGCCGACCAGAACCGCCACGAGGATTCGCCGATCGGCCTCATCCCGGTCGACGCGCTCTACTCGCCGGTGCGCAAGGTCAGCTATCGCGTCGAGAACACCCGCGAGGGCCAGAACCTCGATCTCGACAAGCTCACCATGCAGGTCGAGACCGACGGCTCGCTGACGCCCGAGGACGCGATCGCCTATTCGGCGCGCATCCTGCAGGACCAGCTCAACGTGTTCGTCAACTTCGAGGAGCCGCGCCGCGAGGAGGTCGCCCCGACCATTCCGGAGCTGGCCTTCAACCCCGCGCTGCTCAAGAAGGTCGACGAGCTCGAGCTGTCGGTCCGCTCGGCGAATTGCCTGAAGAACGACAACATCGTCTACATCGGCGACCTCATCCAGAAGACCGAGGCCGAGATGCTGCGCACCCCGAACTTCGGCCGCAAGTCGCTGAACGAGATCAAGGAAGTGCTGTCGTCGATGGGGCTGCGGCTCGGCATGGAAATCCCGGGCTGGCCGCCCGAGAATATCGACGAACTCGCCAAGCGGTTCGAAGAGCACTACTAGGCCGCAATCTCCTTCTCCCGCTTGCGGGAGAAGGTGGCGCCGCTAAGCGGGGTCGGATGAGGGGCTTTTCCGCCTCTTGCCCGATCGTCTAGCCGAGCGGAACCACCCCTCAACCGACCCGACTTCGTCGGGCCACCCTCTCCCGCAAGCGGGAGAAGGGAATCGCGAGAATAACCAACGGCCGTACCTTGGCACGGCGGCCGTATAATCGAAGGAGAGCCAACCATGTACCACGGACACGCGAAGCGCCGCTTCGGCCGCACCCACGAGCACCGCAAGGCGATGTTCGCCAACATGTGCCAGGCCTTGATCAAGCACGAGCAGATCATGACGACGCTGCCCAAGGCCAAGGAACTTCGCCCGGTGGCCGAGAAGCTGATTACGCTCGGCAAGCGCGGCGACCTCCATGCGCGCAGCCAGGCGATCGCGCAGATCAAGGACGTGAAGCTCGTCGGCAAGCTCTTCGACACGCTCGGCCCGCGCAACCAGGACCGCCACGGCGGCTACACCCGCGTCTTGAAGGCCGGCTTCCGCTACGGCGACAACGCGCCCCTCGCCGTCATCGAGTTCGTCGACCGCGACGTCTCGGCCAAGGGCCAGGACTCCGGCCCCGTCCAGGTGCACGACGAGGACGAGGCGGCCTGATCAGGCGATCTGCCGGATCTCGCCGACGAAGCGGGCGATCTCGGCGCTGAGCCGGTCCGCCTGCTCGGAGTGCCGCACCGCCCGCGTCTGAAGATCGGCGGTGCGGGCGCCGCTCGTTTCCGCCGCCGCCGTCACCGAGGCCATGCTGCCCGACACGAGCCGCGCGCGATCGGTGGCGCCGTGCAGCGAGGCCGCCATCGTGCTGCTCGAGCGGTTCTGCTCGAACGCCGCCGCCGCGACGCTCGCCGCGATGCCGTTGACGGCGTCGAGCGCCAGCCTGACCTTGGCGATAACGCGGGCATTCAAGGTGCTCGCATCCTGGATCATCACGACCTGGCGGGCGATCTGCGCGGTCGCGAGCGCGGTCTGCTCGGCGAGCGATTTCACCTCGCCGGCGACGACGGCGAAGCCGCGGCCATGCTCGCCCGCGCGCGCCGCCTCGACCGCGGCGTTCAGCGCCAGCAGATTGGTTTGACGCGCCACCGCGTCGATGAGGTCCGCGGCGCCGCCGATCGCGCGCGCCGCCGCGACGAGATCGTCGCTGCGCGCCGCGCCCCCGTCCGCCTCCTGCAGCGCGTCGCGCGCCGCCGCATGCGTCGCCTCGACCTGGATCGAGATGTCGGTCGCCGCGACCGAGAGATCGTGAGCGGTCTGCGAGACCGAGGCGAGCAGGCGCGACGCGTCGTCGGCCGCCTCGCGGCAGAGGCGCGCCTCGACCTGCGCGCGGCCGGAGGCGTCGGACACCTCGCGCGCGGCACCGTCCATGTCGGCGACCGACGCGCGCAGCGCCCGCATCATCGCGGTCGCCTGGGTCTCGAAGTCGCGCGTCAGCGCGACGATGGCGTCGGCACGCTGCGTCGTGGCCTCCGCGCGCTGGGCCTCGGCCCGGGCGCCGTCGCGGCGGTTGATCAGCGCGTCGCGGAAGACTTTTAGCGAGCGCGCCATCTGGCCGATCTCGTCGTCGCGCGCATCGAGCCGCACCGGCGTGTCGAGGTCGCCCTGCGCCAGCGCCGCCATCGTAGCCTTCAGCGCGTTCAGCGGCCGCCGCAGCTGCGAGCGGACGAACCAGATCGCCAGCGCGATGCCGAGCACGATGGCGATGCAGGGCACGGCGACGAGAAGATCGGTCGTGCGCCGCTGCATCGTCTCGATGCGCGCCCGCTCGCGCGCCGCGCGCGTGGCGAGATCGGCGGCGACGCCGGCGAGCGTCGCCACCATCTCCTCGCGGTTCGCGATGGTCGCCGGATCGTTGGCCTGCAGCTGCGCCGCCTGCGGCGCGATCGTCAGGCCGAGCTGCGCCGTGTCGCTCTGGTAGGATTTGAAATCGGCGAGACGAAGCGCAATCTGCGTGCGCGCATCCTTGGTCGTCACCGACGCAACGGCATCGAGGAAGGCGGCCTGGCGCGAATCGAGCGTGCCGAGCTCGCTCTTCAACGCTTCGAGCCGCGCTTTTGCGGCGGTGCGGTCCTGCTCCAGCGCGACGGCGTCCGCCGCGATCACGATGGACTGCACGGTCGACATGAGATCGTCGGTGCGCGCGCGCATCGCATCGAGCCGGCTGATCTGCTCGAAGCGGTCCGTCTGCAGTTGCATCTCGACGAGGGCGAACGCGGAGAGGGCGGCGGCGAGCAGGGCGGGAATGACGACGATGGCGGTGAGCTTGTGCCCGATCGCGAGGCGCATGGGTTTAGTCCGTTCGTTGGACTGACTGCTAGCGCGGCGAGCTTTGCGTCGGCTTAACGCTTCTTGAACCTTCGATGACAATCGCGTTGCGGTCTTTCTTGCGGCCAAGTTTGCGCCTAGCGATCCGCCGCGGCCGCGCAGATCCGACCGCATCCACCCGAGGGAGCTCAGTCCTGGCTGACGTGCAGCGATCGCTCGAGGGCTCCGACACGCGGGCCCTGGTCTTGAACATCGGGGCGGCGCTCGCCCTGGTGCTGATCGTCAACGCTGGTGTCTTTGCCTTTGCAGGCGACGCCCAGACCTCGACGCAGGGCGGCCCGTTGATCGGCGCGATCCCCGGCTGGTTCGTCGGCGCGGTGTGGACGGTCCTGTTCGTTGCTTTGGCCGCAACCAAATGGCGCGTCCAAAGCTACCTCCCCGCGCCCGCGGCGCAGCGCGCGGCGACCTGGGTCGTCATCCTTCTGATCTTCTGCGCGGTCTATCCGCTCTACACCGGCGGCTTGAGATGGCAGCTGGTCGGCTTGCTCGGCAACATTGCGACCGCTGCTATGGCGGCGTTCGTGGCGCTTGCTTCGTTACGGGTCGAGCCGTTAGCAGCGCTCGGGCCCCTCGCCGTGGTCGCGTGGGTGTCCTTCGCGTCGGTGGCGATCGTCGATCAGGCGCGTTGGCTGTGGTGAGAAAGAGTTGGGGCCGATGGCCCCTTCATGTTCGTTCGATGCCTCAAGAAAGGGCGGAGCTGCTCGTGCGCTTGTCTCGATTGATCCTGTGTGTCGCCGCATCGGCCGCGCTGACCGTGTCCGTCGCCGCCGAGCCGAAGCTGGTGCCGCAGTCGAACACCGAGATGACGCTGTCCTTCGCGCCGGTCGTGAAGAAGGCGGCGCCGGCGGTCGTCAACGTCTACGCCTCGCGCACCGAGAAGGTGCAGCGCAACCCGCTCTTCGACGACCCGGTCTTCCAGCAGTTCTTCGGCACCGCACCGTCGACGCCGCGCTCGCAGACGCTGCGCTCGCTCGGCTCCGGCGTCATCGTCGATGCCTCGGGCCTCGTGGTGACCAACTATCACGTCATCAACCAGATGACGGATGTGAAGGTCGCGCTCTCCGATCAGGCGGAATATCCCGCGCAGATCGTGCTGCGCGACCAGCGCAACGACCTCGCCGTGCTCAAGATCAAGGGCGAGGGCCCGTTCCCGACGATGGAGCTGGGCGATTCCGACAAGGTCGAGGTCGGCGACATCGCGCTCGCCATCGGCGACCCCTTCGGCGTCGGCCAGACGGTGACGCAGGGCATCGTCTCGGCGCTGGCGCGCACCAACGTGGCGCAGGGCGTCTCGGCCTTCTACCTGCAGACCGACGCCTCCATCAATCCCGGCAACTCCGGCGGCGCGCTCGTCGACACGCACGCGCGGCTCGTCGGCATCAACTCGGCGATCTTCTCGCAGTCCGGCGGCTCGGTCGGCATCGGCTTCGCGATCCCCGTCGACATGGTGAAGATCGTCGTCGCCGCGGCCAAGGCCGGCGACAAGATCGTGCATCGGCCGTGGCTCGGCGCCTCGCTGCAGGGCGTGACCTACGACATCGCCGAGACGTTCGGCATGAACCGGCCGATCGGCGCGCTGGTCACCGACGTCGTCGACGACGGCCCGTCGGCCGCCGGCGGCCTGCAGCGCGGCGACCTCATCACCGCGATCGACGGCAAGCTCGTCGAGAGCCCGGAGAGCTTCGGCTTCCGGTTCGGCACCAAACCGATCGGCGGCACGGTGCAGCTCACGGTCAGGCGCGGCACCAAGACCAAGCAGATCGACGTCAGGCTCGAGCGGGCACCCGAAATCCCGAAGCCCGACCCGGTGACGATCGCCGGCGCGAGCCCCTTCGCCGGCATCACCGCGGTCAACCTGTCCCCGGCGATCGAGGAGGAGCTGTCGAGCCCCGAGAACCACGACGGCGTCGTCATCACCGGCGTCGCGCCGGACTCGAACGCCGCGGCGGTGTCGTTCCAGAAGGGCGACATGATCCTCGCCATCAACGACGTGCCGATCAAGACCACGCAGAACCTCGTCAAGGCGACGGCGTCGCGCAGCTATTACTGGAAGCTCTCGCTGCTGCGCGGCGGCGAGGTGATCAACACGGTGCTGAACCAGTAGGCTTCTCCGGCCCCCTCATGGTGAGGAGGTCCGCAGGACCGTCTCGAACCACGAGGGCTCCAGGGGGCGAGACCGTGGGACCGCCTCGTGGTTCGAGACGGCCTTCGGCCTCTTCACCATGAGGCTACTGGAGCAGATCGACCCCTAGGCGCTGCATGCCGCGACAAGACCGCAGCCTCTCGACGCTCCCCGCGATCGCGACCGGGCGCCTCGACCTCCGACCCTTGCAGCCTGGCGACGCCGAAGCCTTCCGCGCGATGACGGACGAGCCGGGCATCACCGACATCGTCGACTTCTTGCCGACCCCGTTTCTGCTCGACGACGCGACGCGGCTGATCCTGGGGCGGGGCGATGGGCGCGACTGCTTCTGGGGCGTCTGGGCGCGCGATGCATCGGTTTTGATCGGCACGGTCGGCACCCATCTCGTCGGCGCTGATGCGATCGAGATTGGTTATTGGCTCGCGACCGGCCATCACCGTCGAGGCTTCGGCTCGGAGGCGGTCTCGGCGCTGTTGCCGGTCTTGTGCGACGCTTATCCGCACCGCCGGATCTTTGCTGAATGCAGACCGCAAAACGAAGCCTCCTGGCGGCTCCTGGAGCGACTGGGATTTGCGGCCGACGGCAGCGACGGCAAGCGCGACGGCCGCAAGCGTCTCGCCTTTCCGCGACCGGCCGCGCGACGCTGACAAGTCCACGCAAAACCCTGCCATGCGGCGGCAACATCCCAGCCGTACGCGCGTCGATCGGCGGGTGGTGCGGCGGCCAACGCTGTGGCAGCTTTTCGCGATGCGAGGAGAGGCCATGCCCGCTTTCGGCGACTACCAGAACGAGATCTACTTCGCCGGCCTGCGCGGCGTGCGGCCGAAGCTGCCGGTCGACTTCGCGACGCTGGTCGAGCGCGCCCGCGCCGCGCTGCCGCCGGGGATCATCGACTATGTCGAGGGCGGCTGCGGCAACGAGTTCACGCAGCGCAACAACGTCGCCGCCTTCGAGCGCTGGGGCCTGATGCCGCGCATGCTGCGCGCGCACGCCGAGCGCGACCTGTCGATCGAGCTGTTCGGCCAGCGCTACCCTACGCCGATCTTCATGGCGCCGATCGGCGTCATCGGCATCTGCGCGCAGGACGGCCACGGCGACCTCGCCGCCGCGCGCGCGTCTGCCGCCTGCGGCGTGCCCTACATGGCCTCGACGCTGTCGAACGATCCGCTCGAGCAGGTCCGCGAAGCCTGCGGGCCGACGCCGGCCTTCTTCCAGCTCTACACGCCGCGCGACCCGGCCGTGGCCGAGAGCCTGGTGCAACGTGCCGAGACGGCCGGCTACAAGGCGATCGTCGTCACGCTCGACACTTGGCTCACCGGCTGGCGCCCGCGCGACCTCAACACCGCAAACTTCCCGCAGCTGCGCGGCCACGTGCTGCAGAACTATTTCGGCGACCCACACTTCCGCGCCTCGCTCGCCAAGCCGCCCGAGGAGGACCCTGCGGCGGCCGTGATGCGCTGGGCGCAGATCTTCGGCAAGCCGCTGACCTGGGACGACCTGCCGTGGCTGCGCTCGCTCACCAAGCTGCCGATGGTCCTGAAGGGCATCTGCGACCCCGACGATGCGCGCCGCGCCATCGATGCCGGGTTTGACGCGATCTACTGCTCGAACCACGGCGGCCGCCAGGCCAACGGCGGCCTCGCCGCGCTCGACATGCTGCCCGACGTGGTCGCGGCGGCCGGGCGCACGCCCGTGCTGTTCGATTCCGGCGTGCGCTCGGGCACCGACGTCATCAAGGCGCTGGCGCTGGGCGCCACGGCCGTCGGCATCGGCCGGCCCTACGCCTACGGCCTTGCGCTCGACGGCGTCGACGGCATCGTCCACGTCCTGCGCTCGATGCTCGCCGAGGCGGACCTCCTGATGGCGGTCGACGGCTATCCCTCGCTCGCCGCGCTCGAGCCGTCCGCGCTGCGGCGGATCGGCTGACCTGCGCGGGCCGGAGTGGACACGGGGGCGCGCGCTCGGGCATAGATCGCGGCGTTCGCGCGGAAAAGGACCGACCGCCTTGGCCAAACTCATGGACAGCCTGACCCGCATCTTCACGTGGTGGAACGGCCAGACCGTCGGCACGGCGATGATGACGGCCCGCCGCGGCGAGCGCGTGGGCACGGACGAGGCCGGCAACGTCTACTACCGCACGCGCGGCGGCGCGATCGACCCGGCGCTCGGCTTCGAGCGTCGCTGGGTGATCTACCCCGGATATTTCGAGCCCTCGACCGTCCCGCCGGGCTGGTTCGGCTGGCTGCACCACACGACCGACGTGCCGCCGACGGAAGAGACCTACGCGCCGAAGGAGTGGCAGAAGCCGCATCGGCCGAACATGACCGGGACGCCCGAGGCATGGCGCCCGACCGGCTCGACGCTGCGAGCCAACGCGCGACCGCCGGCGACCGGCGATTACGAAGCCTGGTCGCCGGAATAGTCGCGCCCTCCCTTCTCCCGCTTGCGGGAGAAGGTGGCCGCGCGAAGCGGGGTCGGATGAGGGGACTGTCCGCCTCTCGTCCGACGCAAGAGCAAACGGCGAGGCCCCCTCATCCGCCCCGACTGCGTCGGGCCACCTTCTCCCGCAAGCGGGAGAAGGGAGCGCGCCCGTCCTACCGCTCGACGACGACCCGCGTGCCGACGTGGACGCGGCTGTAGAGGTCGGTGACGTCGGCATTGGTCATGCGGATACAGCCCGACGAGACGGCCTGGCCGATCGTGTCCGGCTCGTTCGAGCCGTGGATGCGGAAGTCGGAGCCGCCGAGGTACATCGCGCGGGCGCCGAGCGGGTTGCCGACGCCGCCCTTCATGTGGCGCGGCAGGTCGGGCCGGCGCTTCAGCATCTGGGGCGGCGGCGTCCAGTCCGGCCATTCCTTCATCATGGCGATGGTCTTGGCGCCGCTCCAGGTGAAGCCGGGGCGGCCGACGCCGACGCCGTACTTGATCGCCTGGGCGCCGGGCTGGACGAGATAGAGCCGGCGCTCCTTCAGCGAGACGATGACGGTGCCGGGGCGCTCGCGGCCGGCATAGGGGACGATCTCGCGCGGCGGCGCGGCGGTGCCGGACGGCGTGCCGAAGGAGGGCAGGAAATCGAACAGGTCGGCGCGGGCCGGGGCTGCGGAGACGGCAAGTGCGATGGCGAGGCTTGCGTAACCGAAAATCCTGCGGTTCATCGTGTCGATCTCTGAAGGCGACGCATCGCCTGGACGGCCTGAATCTTCGGCCGGGGAAATAAGGCTGACAACCCGCGTCGGCGGCGACGGCAGGCAATTCGCCGGCTCGTTGCGCAGGCGCAACAGATGGGCAAAGGTCGGCCCGCAAACCGTTGTAAAGGCACAGGTATGTTCACCCTCCCGATACCCGGCGCGCTGGCCTTCGCGTTGTTTCTGACGATCTGGTTCACCGTGCTCTTCGCCATATTGCCGATCGGCGTGCGCTCCCAGGCCGAGGTCGGCGAGGTGGTGCCGGGCTCCGAGCCCGGCGCGCCGTCGGCGCCGCGCCTGTGGATGAAGGCCGGCCTGACGACGCTGGTCTCGATCGTCGTCTTCGTGGTGCTTGTCATGATCCTCCGCGTGCTCGGGTAGGCGATGCTGATCCGCAGGGCGACGGAGGCCGATCTCCCCGCGATCACGGAGATTTACGCGCAGGCCGTGGCGCACGGCACCGGGACCTTCGAGACGACCGCGCCGAGCCACGAGGAAATGGGCGCCCGCTACGCCAAGGTGCTCGCCATGGGCGGCCCCTACCTCGTGGCGGAGGATGCCGGCACGGTACTCGGCTTCGCCTATGCCGGCCCGTTCCGCGAGCGGGCCGCCTATCGTTTCACGGTCGAGGATTCCGTCTACGTCGCCGAGGCGGCGCGCGGGCGCGGCGTCGGCCGCCTGCTGCTCGAGGCGCTGATCGAGGCCGCGGCGGCCGCCGGCTTCCGGCAGATGCTGTCGCTCATCGGCGACAGCGCCAATGCCGGCTCGATCCGCCTGCACGAGGTCTGCGGCTTCGCGCATGCCGGCCGGATGGCGGCGACGGGCTGGAAGCACGGCCGCTGGCTCGACGTCGTCGTGATGCAGCGATCGCTCGGCAGCGGTGTTTCCACTCCTCCGGAGGGCGAGTGATGCTGGGCACACGGAGGCAGATGATGGCAGCTGGCGGCGCGATGGCGGCAGCCGGGCTCGGGGGCGGCGCCGCTGCGGCGGAGACGCCGTTCGCGGTACCGCAGCCAAGCGTCCCGATCTCGGGCGGCGGTCGCTTCCCGGTGCGCCGCATCTACTGCATCGGCCGCAACTACCCCGAGCACGCCAGGGAGATGGGCTCCGACCCGAAGGCCGAGCCGCCGTTCTTCTTCCAGAAGCCGTCCGACGCCGTGCAGCCGATCGCCGACGGGTCGGTCGGCGAGCACGCCTACCCGCCGCTGACCGGCAACTATCATCACGAACTCGAGCTGGTCGTCTTCCTGAAGAGCGGCGGCCGCGACATCGCGCCGGAGGCGGCGCTCGATCATGTCTACGGCTACGCGGTCGGCCTCGACATGACCCGGCGCGACCTCCAGCAGAAGATGAAGGACGGCCGCAAGCCGTGGGAGATCGGCAAGAGCTTCGATCACGCCGCGCCGGTCGGTCCGGTGATCCCGGTCGCCGCGGTCGGCCACCTCGCGAAGGGCACGATCGAGCTGCGCGTCAACGGCGCCGTGCGGCAGACGGACGACCTCTCGGCCATGATCTGGGGCGTGCCGGAGCAGATCGCCGAACTGTCGAAAGGCAGCGAGCTGAAGGCCGGCGACATCATCTTCACCGGCACGCCGGCCGGCGTCGGGCCGGTCGTGCGCGGCGACCTGCTCGAAGGGCGGATCGCCGGGCTGCCCGACCTCAGAGTGAAGATCGTCTAGCGCTTTCCGTCTTCCGCCAGTCTCAAAACGGGCGGCCGGCGATCGCGCAGGTCGCCCGCGCCGAGGCCCGCCGCGTCACGAGGAGCACGGCGTCGTCGCCCGCGCCGGCCAGCGCCGCGGTCTCCGCCACCGACGGCAGCCCGTGGATCCGATCGACGCGCGGCGAGATGGTTTGCGCGCCCTCCGAACAGCGCCGCAACGCCTCCGCGGCGAGGAACACGAGTGGCAGCCCCAGCCGGCTCGCGGCGTCCGCAAGCCCCGGCTCGCCGTGCCGCGAGTCGATCGAGTAGAGACCCTGCGCCTCGCGCCGCGTCGGCAGCATCGCCATCGCTTCTTCCACCAGCGCCACGATCTCGTCCGCGTCGCATCCACTGCGGCACCCGACGCCGATGGCGATCACGGCTTGCTCACCGCCCATTGCGTGACCGGCATCGCCGGGCGCCAGCCGCGGAAGCGGCCGATTTGATCGGCATGGGCGATCGAGATGAGCGTCAGCTCTCCGCCGTGCACGCGATGCAGGTCGGTGAGGTGCGCCTGCGTCTCGAGCGTCACCGCGTTGACGACGAGCCGACCGCCGGAGGGCAGCGCGTCGAAGGCCAGCTCGATCATCGCGTGATCGGTGCCGCCGCCGCCGATGAAGATCGCATCCGGCGTTTGCAGGTCGGCGAAGACGCCGGGCGCCCGCTCGACCCGGACCTCGAGGCCGGGGACGCCGAGCGCGGCGGCGTTGTGGACGATCCGCGCGGCGCGCTCCGGCCGCATCTCGACCGCCGTGGCGCGGTTGGCGGGATCGAGCAGCGCCCATTCGATCGCCACCGAGCCGGATCCCGCGCCGATGTCCCACAGATGGCCGCCGCGGAACGGCCGCAGCGCCGAGAGCACGATCGCCCGCATCTCGCGCTTGGTGATCTGGCCGTCGTGCTGGAACAGCTCGTCCGGCAGGCCCGGCGCGATCGGCAAGAGACGCGCCGTCTCACCGGCCTCGACCTCGATCGCCACGACGTTGAGGGGATCGATGTCGTTTGCGGAAAAACTGTCGGCGGCCCAGTGCCTCACGCGCTCGCGCGGGCCGCCGAGCGCCTCCAGCACGTCGAGGCGGGAGCCGCCGAGCCCGCGCGCGGCGAGCAGCGCGGCGAGCTTGCCCGGCGTCGTCTCGTCCCATGTCAGGCTCAAGATCTTCGCGCGCGGCTGCAGCAACGGCAGGATGCGCACGAGATCGCGGCCGTGGACCGAGACGACACTCACGTCCTGCAGCGCCCAGCCGAGCTTGCTCGCGGCCAGGCTGAGGCTTGAGGGTGCCGGCAGGCAGACCATCTCGTCCGGCGGCACGGCGGCGGCGAGCAGCGGCGCGACGCCGTAGAGAAAGGGATCGCCCGAGGCCAGCACGCAGACCGGCTCGCCGCGCCGCGCCAGGATCTTCGGGATCGCATCGTGCAGCGGGGAGGGCCAGGCCATCGTCTCGGCGGTCAGCGGCGCGGCCAGCGCGAGGTGGCGCTTGCCGCCGACGACGAGCCTGGCTTGCGCGATGAGCCGCGCCGCGGCAGGGGAGAGGCCGTCGCGCCCGTCCTCGCCGATGCCGACGATCGACAGCCAGGGAGCCACGCGTGTCATCGGGAAAGCCTCATCGCGTTCTCGTGCTCGGCGGCACCAGCGAGGCGACCGCACTCGCAGAGATACTCGCGCGCCGGCCCGAGATCGAGGCCACCCTCTCGCTCGCCGGCCGCACCGGCGCGCCGGCCGCGCAAGCGCTGCCGACGCGCGTCGGCGGCTTCGGCGGCGCCGCCGGGCTCGCCGCGCACATCGCCGCGCACCGCATCGCGGTGCTCGTCGATGCCACGCATCCCTTCGCGGCGACGATCTCGCGCAATGCGCGAGAGGCCGCCGCGACGGCCGGCGTCCCGCTCGTCGCCGTCGGCCGGCCGCCGTGGCGGCCGCAAGCCGGCGACCACTGGCGCGAGGTGGCGGACGTCGCGGCGGCGGCCGCCGCGCTCGGCGCGGCGCCACGGCGCGTCTTCCTCACCATCGGACGGCAGCAGCTCGCCGCCTTCGCCGACGCGCCGCAGCACCACTACCTCGTGCGCTCCGTCGACCCGGTGGACGCGCAGCTCTTGCCGGATGCGCGGTGGATCGAGGCCCGCGGGCCGTTCGACGCGGACGCCGAGGCGGCGCTGATGCGCGCAGAGGCCATCGAGATCCTCGTCACGAAGAACAGCGGCGGCACCGCGACCGCCGCCAAGCTCGCGGCGGCGCGCCGGCTTAGCCTGCCGGTCATCTTGGTGCGGCGTCCAACGGACGAGGCGACGCTCGGCGTCGACGATGCGATGGCCGCGATCGACGCTCACCTCTCCGCGCTGCGCGGCGTGTAGATCCAGGGCTGCGCGCCGGGCCGCTCGATGCGGCGCGTCGCCGACGAGCCGATCAGCACCAGCGTGCTCATGTCGGCGATCCGCGGGTCGGCATCGGCCAGCGTCGTCAGCACGATGCGCTCGTCGGGCCGTCCGACCGCGCGCGCGAACGCCACGGGCGTGTCGCCGGCCTTCAGCCCGCGCAGCAGCGCGAAGGCCTCGACGATGCGGTCCGGCCGCGCCAGCGAGGCGGGATTGTAGAGCGCGATGACGAAGTCGCCCTGGGCCGCCGCCGTGAGACGCCGCTCGACGCTCGTCCAGGGCTTCAGGTTGTCGGACAGCGAGATCGCGCAAAAATCATGGCCGAGCGGCGCGCCGAGCCGAGCGGCGGCGGCCTGCATGGCCGAGACGCCCGGCAGCACGACAATGTCGAGCGTGCGCCAGGCGGGGTCGCCGTGCTCGACGGCCTCGAGCACCGCCGCCGCCATGGCGAAGATGCCGGGGTCGCCGCCGGAGACGACGGCCACGCGTCGGCCGGCCGCCGTCAGCTCGAGGGCGAGCCTCGCGCGGTCGAGCTCGACGCGGTTGTCGCTGGCGTGCACCCGCTGGTCCGGCCGCGGCGCGAGGCGGGCGAGATAGGGCGCATAGCCAATCAGGTCGCTTGCCGCCGCGACTTCGTCCGCCGTCTCCGGCGTGATCCACCGCTCGGGTCCAGGCCCTAGCCCGACGATGACCAGGCGCCCGCTCATGCGGCGAGCTCGGCGAGCGCCGCGCGGGCGGCGGCGAGATCGAGGCCGCGCAGTCTCGGCGGATCACCGGCGCGCCCGTCGACGACGAGATCGTAGAGGCCGTCGCGCGCGACGAGCGTCGCTCGGGCAGGCGCGGCGAGGGCGCAGCCCTTGGCGCAGCCGGAGACGTGCAGGCTCTGGCCTCGGGTGCCGAGCGCTGCGGCGTGCGCCGCGAGCGCATCGGCGTCGGCGCGCGTGGCGGTGGTTCCACGCGCGCAATCCGGCGCGCCGACGCAGGCGGCGACGCGAAGGCGGGGGTCGTCGGGGTCGACGATGAAGCCGGCGCCGTGCGCGTTTCTCCGCGCGGCGGCATCGTCGGGCGCCAAACCGGGGAGGAGCAGGCTGCGCCAGGGCGTGAGCCGCAGCTCGCCGCCGGCATGCGCGGCGAGGGCGGCGGCGACATGCAGCATCGCCGCCTCCAGCCGGCCGTAGGGGGCGGCCAGGGCGAGCGCGGCGTCGTGTTTTGCGGTTGCGGGGGGCAGTGGCTCGGTCGCTTGGGCGGGGATCGGGAGAGAGGCGGCACCGCCCCTCATCCGACCTCGCTTCGCGAGGCCACCTTCTCCCGCAAGCGGGAGAAGGAGGTCGGCGCCTTCTCCGGTAAGGTCGAGCCTCTCGATCAAGGCGCGCATTCGCGTCGCTTCGGGCATGCTCGCGAAAAGCGCCAGCGCCCGGCGCGCGATGTCTTCGGCGCACACCACTAGCTCGTCCGCCTGGCACGCCCCGAGCTCTAGCGCGTCGCTGCGCGTGCCGCCCAGCCCGATCGCGAACGCGTCGCCCTCCCAGTCGAACCGGATGTCGGCCGCGACATCGGCGAGCGACGGGGCGCTGCCGTCGTCGATCAGGAAGCCGAACTTGGTCGGCAGGGCGTGCAGCGCCGCCACCCCGACGAGCCGCGCCTCGAGCGCGGCGACGAGCGGGCGGATGTCGGGCCCATCGTGCAGCCCGGCCATCGGGCTCGCGACGACGTTGCGCACCGACTCGGCCGCGGCGTTGCAATCGACGAGCCCGAGCGCACGCAGCGCCTCGACCAGCGCCGGCAGCGTCGCCTCGCGCACGCCGCGCAGCTGCAGGTTGGCGCGCGCGGTAAGGTCGAGCTTGCCGTTGCCGTGCCGCGCGGCGAGATCGGCGATCGCCCGCGCGGTCGCGGCGGCGAGGATGCCGCCGGTCGGCCGCACGCGCACGATCAGCCCGTCGGCCGCCGCCATCGGCTGCAGGACGCCCGGGCACCAGCCCTTTCGCAGTTCTTGGCGCAAGCCGGCACTCATGGCGCGGCCAGCATGTCGGCGAGGATCGCCGCATCGGAGTTGCGGCGGCTCGTCCACAGGCCGCGCGTCGCGGCGTCGTGGAAGCGGGCGGCGATGGCGCGCGCGGCATCGGGGTTTGCGTGCTCGAGAAAGTCGCGCACGTTGGCCTCGCCGCAGGTCGCGGCGAAGAGCAGGTCGAACTGACGGCTCGTCACGGCGTCGCTCATCACCGCGAAGGCATAGAGGTTGTCGACCGTCTCGGCGATCTCGGCGGCGCCGCGGTGGCCATGCCGCATCTGGCCGGCGATCCAGCGCGGGTTCGCGGCGCGGCCGCGCACGATGCGGGCGATCTCTTCCGTTTGGGTCCGCACCTTCGGCCGCTTGGCGTCGCCGGCATCGAGATGGTAGAGGGCAAGCGTGCGCCCGAGCGCCTCGGCGGCGGCGGCGAAGCCGGCCTCGGCCTCGACGGTCGCGGCGGCATCGAGCGAGTCGGCATCGGCCATGTCGCGCACATGGACGAAGGCGTCGGCGGCGGCGACGCGGGCCGCGAAGCCGTCGCTTGCGGTGGCCGCAGCCGCCGCGCCGCCGTAGGCGTGCGAGGCGGCGGCGAGGTAGGCGCGGCCCAGCGCGTCGCGCGCCGCCATGGCGTCGGCATCGAGCGTGTCGGTCAGCCCCATGCCGTAGCGCTCCGGCGCGGCGCCGAAGATGCGCGGCGCGGCTGCGCCGGCGCGACGCGCGGCGGCGAGCGGGTTGATCTCGTCGTCCTCGTCGAGCGCGGCGACCGCGGCGACGGCCTGGTCGAAGAGCGCGATCTGCGGCGGGAAGACGTCGCGGAACAGGCCGGAGATGCGCAGCGTGACGTCGACGCGCGGCCGCTCCAGCGACGCGAACGGCAGGATCTCGAAGCCGGAGACGCGCGTCGTCGCCGCGTCCCACGTCGGGCGCACGCCGAGATGCGCGAGCGCCTGCGAAAAGTCCTCGCCGGCGGTGCGCATGGTGGCAGAGGCCCACAGGTCGAGGACGATGGCGCGCGGCCAGTCGCCGTGGTCTTGCGCATAGCGCTCGGCGACGGCGTCGGCGGCGCGGCGGCCGATCTCGGCGGCGGTGCGGCTCGGTACGGCGCGCGGGTCGGTGCCGTAGAGGTTGCGGCCGGTGGGCAGCACGTCGGTGCGCCCGCGCGATGGCGCGCCGGCCGGTCCGCCCGGCACGAAGCGGCCGGCGAGGGCGGCGAGGAGGCCGTCGCGCTCGGACGTGGCGCACCGATCGTCGGCGGCTTCCCTCCCCCCCGCGGGGAGGGATTGGGGGTCCATGTGCTCTTCTCGGTCGGTCGAGAAGCACGGCCCGACCCCCACCCCTGGCCCCTCCCCGCAAGGGGGAGGGGACATCCGCCCCCACACGTGCAGCCCGTCGCTGATGCGCATCTCCTTGATGTCGCAGAGCCAGGCGTCGAGCGCGACGAGCGCGCCCTGGCCTTGCGCGAGGTCGACGCCGGCCTCGGCGGCAAGGCCGGTCTCCTGCGCGCGGGCGACGAGCGTCTTGGCGATCAGCTTGGCGCGCTTGGGGTCCAGCGTCTCGGCGGCGGCATATTCGTCGAACAGCGCCTCGAGCTCGATCGCGGCGCCGTGCGCACCGGCGGCGACCAGCGGCGGGGTGAGATGGCCGAGCGTCAGCGCGGCGTTGCGGCGCTTGGCCTGCGCCGCCTCGCCGGGGTTGTTGACGATGAACGGGTAGATGCACGGCACGGGACCGAGCAGGGCCTCCGGCGCGCAGCTCTCGTCGAGCGCGACCGGCTTGCCGGGCAGCCAGTCCAGCGTCCCGTGCGTGCCGAGATGGACCAGCGCGTCGATCTTCCGGGTGTGCCGGAGCCAGAGGTAGAACGCGACGTAGGCATGGCGCGGGGGCAGGGCGGCGTCGTGGTACTCGGCCTTGCGGTCGTCGCGTCGCCCGCGATCCGGCTGCAGGGCGAGCGTGAGATTGCCGAGCTGCAGCGCGCCGAAGCGGAAGACGCTGTCGCGGCAGTCGGGGTCGTCGGCGGGGTCGCCCCAGTGCGCGGTGATGGCGGCGACGAGCGGCGCGGGCAGGGCGGCGAGCCGCTCGCGGTAGTCTTCGAGAGCAAGCGCCGCCTCTCCTTCTCCCGCTTGCGGGAGAAGGTGGCCCTGCGAAGCAGGGTCGGATGAGGGATCGTGCCGCTCGTCTGTGGCGTCGCAGGAGAGGCGGCGACACCCCTCATCCGACCCGACTTCGTCGGGCCACCTTCTCCCGCGAGCGGGAGCAGGAGGGGGCGTCAGCTTCTTTGCCAGGTCGCCCGGCAGGTCGGCGACGGCATAGCCGGCCGCGCGGAGATCGTCGCTGATGGCGGCGACGCTGGCCCAGGTGCCGAGGCCGACGGCGTAGGCGGCGCGGCCGGCGCGGCCGGGATAGTCGGAGAGCACCATGGCGAGCCGCCGCTCGGCCGCCGGCGTGCGGCGCAGGCGCACCCAGGCCGCGGCCAGCGCGGCGACGAAGGCGATGCGCGACGGCATCGGGCGATGCACGAGGCGGGTGAACTCGAGCGCGTCGTGGCGGGGGCTCTCGGCCTTGGTCGAGATCGCCGCCGTGACGAGCCGCCCGTCCATCTCGGGCAGGACGACGTTCATCGCGAGATCGGCGGGGCCGAGGCCGCGCGGGTTGGCGCGCCAGGCCGCCTCGCTGGCGCCGGCGAGGATCGCCTGCAGCACCGGCGCGTCGGCGGCATCGAGCACGCTTCCACCCTCGTCGCCCTTGCCCGAGAAGGCGGTGGTGTTGACGATCACGTCGGGGCGCAGGGCGGCGATCTCCGCGCGCAGCACCTGCGCCGCCGCCGGGTCCTTCAGGCTCGTCGCGTAGAGCGCGGTCACCGCGAGGTTTTTCGCCGCCAGCGCATCGGCGAGCGCGACGATCGGCGCGCAATCCTCGGCCAGCACCATCGAGCGGTAGAAGGTGATCAGCGCGCAGCCGCTGGCACCCGGCACGTCGCGGCAGGCGGCCTCGAAGCGGCCGGCCGGCGGCAGTGGTTTGGGCTCGGACCAGGGCGCGGGATGGCCGAGCGCGCCGTCGATCCAGCCGAGCGCCGCGCCGATGTTGTCGACGCCGCCGTGCTGGAAGAACTGCCAGAGCCGCCGCAGGTCGGCGACGGGCAGGGTCGAGGCGGCGTCGAGCCGCGCATCCTCGCGGTGGTCGCCGGGCAGCAGCGCGAGGGCGATGCCGTTGGCCCGCGCGACGCGGGCCAGTTCCTCGACGCCGTAGCGCCAATAGTCGAGGCCGCCGAGCAGACGCACCATGACGAAGCGCGCGCGCGCGATGACGCGCTCGACGTAGATGTCGATCGAATAGGGATGCTTGAGCTGCGCGAGGCTGGCGAGGCGCAGGGTCAGCGGGCTCGGGCGTGCCGCCGCCGCGGCGGCGACGGCGCCGAGATCGCTGTCGGGGAAGGAGAGCACCACGATGTCGCCGGCGCTCTGCCCGAGGTCGACGGCTTCGTCGGCCTCGGCGAGCGTGCGGCTCTGGGTGACCAGGAGGTGCATCAGCGGGCGCCCGCGCCGGGATGAAGCTGCCGCAAGCGAGGGGTCATCGCTAGGCCGCGATCGCCGCGCGGATCGCCGCGGCATCGAGGCCCTTCTCGCCGATCACCACCAGCCGGCCCTCGCGCGCCTCGTTCGCGGCCCAGGGCCGGTCGAAGCGCTTCTCGAAGCGCGCGCCGACGCCCTGGACGAGGAGACGCATCGGCTTGCCGTCGACGGCGACAAAGCCCTTGATGCGCAGCACGTCGTGCGCGGCCGCGACATCGGCGAGGCGGCGCAGGAAGGCGTCGGGCTCGGCGATCGCGGCGACGGGCACGACGAACGTGTCGAAGTCGTCGTGGTCGTGCTCCTCCTCGGCATCGTGGTGCGAGGGGCGCTGGGCGAGGTCGTCCTCCGCCCGCGCGTCGAGGCCGAGCAGCAGTGCCGCATCGAGCCGGCCCTCGCGCGCCGCTACGATCTTTCCGCGGGGCACCACGGCCTTGATCTCGGCCTCGACCTTTTCGCGCGCCGCGGCATCGACGAGGTCGGTCTTGTTCAGCACGATGAGGTCGGCGCAGAGCAGCTGGTCCTCGAAGACCTCTTCGAGCGGGTTGTCGTGGTCGACGCTGGGGTCGGCTGCGCGCTGCGCCGCGACCTTCGCGGGATCGTCGGCGAAGCGGCCGGCGGCGACGGCGGCGGCATCGACCACCGCGACGACGCCGTCGACCGTGAGGCGGCGGCGCACGTCCGGCCAGTCGAACGCCTTCACCAGCGGCTTCGGCAGCGCGAGGCCTGAGGTCTCGATGACGATATGCTCCGGCGGCGGGTCGAGCTTCAGCAGCGTCTCGATCGCCGGCAGGAAGTCGTCGGCGACGGTGCAGCAGATGCAGCCGTTGGCGAGCTCGACGAGGCCGCAGGCCGCCTCGCCGCAGTCGCGCAGGATGTCGCCGTCGACGCCGACGTCGCCGAACTCGTTGACGATGAGCGCGAGCCGGCGGCCCCTGGCCGTCTCGATCACGTGGCGGATCAGCGTCGTCTTGCCGGCGCCGAGGAAGCCGGTGACGATCGTGGCGGGAATCTTGGCGAGGGGAGCGGACGGCATCGAGCGGCTTTCTCGGGTGTCGTGGCGCGCGCCGTCTTCGGCTGTCGCGTCCGAGACACCCCGCCCGGCCGCACGCGATCGAGCATCGGCAGGTCTCCTGGCTCGCGGAGGATCGAGCCGGCGCGCTACCTTCCCGGTTGCCCAGTGGCGAGGTCGTCGAAGACCTCTCGCGCGCCGCTCCGCTTACAGTTGCGGGGGCAGCCGTGGCATTGGCCCGAGGCTCACGAGAACCGGGGCCGCACCACATTCCCTTTTCGCCCTCGCGAGCGAGGGACCGATGTTGCCGGCACCCTCGCCGGTGCCGGTGCGGGTGTCAACGGGCGGGGGGCGGTCGCCTTCCGGCTAAGCCTCCACCTCCCGCGCGCGCACTTTCTGGATCGAGCGCTTCAGGCCGGCGAGCGTGAAGTCCTTGTCGATCGCCGAGAGCGTCGCGAGGAAGGTCAGGCCGCCGAGGGCGAGGCAGGCGATCGTGGCGGCGTGCGAGTCGGGCAGGAGGTAGAGCGCGGCGAGGCAGACGAGGCCGGCGGCGAGGCCGGCGACGGCGGGGGTGCCGGTCGCGGCGAGCAGGCGCGAGGGCGCGACGGCGTAGGTGCGCGCGAGGATCACGCCCATCATCACGGCATAGGCGACCTGGGCCAGCGCGACGCCGGTGGTCGCCCCGAGCGGCCCGGTCCAGTGGCCGATGGCGACCGCGTCGACGCGGCCGACGACGAGCAGCGTGCTCGTGAAGAGAAACAGCCTGTTGTGGCTCGTCGCCAGCAGCGCGGCGCCGGCGATGGTCGCGGTCGCCGCCAGCGCGTAGCTGCCGACGAGGATCTGGATGAACAGCCCGGCGTGCTGCCATTTCGCGCCGAGCAGCATCGGGATCGCCTCGGGCGAGGCGGCGGCGACGAGGCAGGCGGCCGGGAACACGGTGAGCATCATCAGCCGCGCCATGTTGCACTGGAGCGCGACGAAGGGCGCGCCGACGAGCTTCAGCGCCTGCGCATAGGTCGCGGCCCAAACCGGGTTGCTCGCCGATTCGACGAGGAAGCGGCAGGCCTGGTTGGCGAAGGTATAGGTGCCGAGGGCGGCGGGGCCGAAGGCCAGCGAGAACAGGAGGTTCTCGGCGAAGCGGCAGAACATGTCGACGAGCCGCGTGCCGACCAGCACGCCGCCGGTATGCAGGTGGCTCGCCAGCGTCGCCAGCGAGGTCTTGCGGCCCGGCAGCTCGAAGGCGAGGAGATTGAGGCCGATCGCGCGGCCGCCGAAGGTCGCGGCGCTCTGCGCGGCGAGGCTCATCGCGCCGAAGCCGTGCAGGGCGAAGCCGATCGCCAGGCCGGCGCCGACGATCGTCGCCACCGTGTCGACGGCGGACAGCGAGACGAGGTCGTTGCGCTGGAAGAGCCGCGCCGACGGCAGGGTCGAGACGGCGATGAAGATGAAGTTGAAGGAGAGCAGGGCGAGCAGCGCGTGCAGCCGCGGCTCGTGCAGGACGGCGGCGAGGCCGAAGCCGCAGAGATTGACGATCCCGGCGACGCAGACGCCGAGCGCCAGCATCACGTAGAAGGCGGTGTTCCAGACCGTCGTGTCGTGCGAGCGCTCCTTGGCGAGCGAGGCGCCGAGGCCGCCGTCGGCGACGACGGTGAAGAAGGTGACGACCGGCAACGCCATGGCGTAGAGGCCGAATTCCTTCGGCCCGAGCAGGCGGCCCATCAGCGGCAGCATGGCGAGCTGCAGCGCCGCCTTGAGCAGGCTCGAGGCGCCGCCGGCGGCGAGATTCTTCAAAAGGTCGCGGCCGTGGTCGCGATGCTGCTCGTGCTGCGGCGAAGCCGAGCCTCCGGTGTCGGCGTAGCTGGGTTGCTCGAGCAAGCGTGCGCCTCGGGTGGGCCGTCCGTCGATGATGATCGCGCGCACAGGTCAACGAAGCTCGAAGCCGGGTGCGCCGCCGCACCTTGTCCGACATGGCGGTTAAGGGCGCGTGAGGCCGGCCCGCCGCCTCGGCGGGGCGTCGTCAACGGAGCCTCAACCATGTCGCGGTCGTTGGGCTGAGGGCGCCTCGGTGCGCGATCCGGCTGCGGCTTGGAGGCCGAGCGCGTGTCGGTGCTTGGCGGCGGCGGCGATGTCCCGATATGGGTCACGCACCACGCGCGGAGGACCTCACAAGCCTATGAGCGACGACACAAGCGACACGACCGACGAGCGGCACAAGCAGAAGATGGCGGCCCGCAAGGCGGTGCAGGACGCGGAGGTCGCCTCGAAGGCGATCGCCGAGAAGGGCCTGCTCATCGTCCACACGGGCCCCGGCAAGGGCAAGACCTCCGCCGCGATGGGCCTCGTCCTGCGCGCGCTCGGCTACGGCTGGAAGGTCGGGATCGTCCAGTTCATCAAGGGCGCCTGGGACACCGGCGAGAAGCACGCGCTGGAGCGCTTCGACGATCTCGTCGCCTGGCACACGATGGGCGAGGGCTTCACCTGGGAGACGCAGGACCGCGAGCGCGACGTCGCCGCCGCGACGCGCGCCTGGGCGACGGCGCAGGCGCTGATGGACGATCCGTCGATCGGGCTCGTCGTGCTCGACGAGCTCAATATCGCGCTGCGCTACGACTATCTGCCGCTCGACGCCGTGGTGGCGCGGCTTTCGGCGCGCCGCCCCGGCCTGCATGTCGTCGTGACCGGCCGCAACGCCAAGCCCGCGCTCATCGAGGCGGCCGACCTCGTGACCGAGATGGCGCTCGTGAAGCATCACTTCGCGGGCGGCGTGAAAGCGCAGGAAGGCATCGAGTTCTAGGCGCCGTCTATCGACGAATGCTCGGGGACGAAGCGCCGAGCGTAGCCTCGTTCTTCGGCGCGAGGCCAGCATCCTGAAAGGCATCGACCCGACAACATCTCACGATGCCGCGGCGAACATGCCTCGGGCGCTTCGCGACCGACGCCGTGTGGCAGGACTGCAACTCCGATGCAAAAGCAGGGGAAGCCATTGTCGTTGGCATGATGTTATAACATAATGATGCTCGGTCGGTGGGGCGAGCATCGTGGACGGTCGTCGTGTTGCTGTGCGTGCGAGCGTGAGCGTCGTGGCGCTGGCCTTGTCGGTTGGTTTCGTAAGAGCCCAAACGACCTTGCCGACCGTGACGGTGACGGAGCCGAAGCAGAGGCCCAAGCCCAAGCCTAAGCCGACCAAGATCGTGCGACGCCCAGCGGTCGAAAGGACGGCCCGTGCGCCGTCCCCGGTTCACGCGGTTCCTCACAGGGTTCGCCGAGGCTCGGCGCGCGCCATCGCCAGCCTTCACTCCCAAGGCGGCCGGCGTCACCGGTCCGGCAGACCCGCAGGCTGCGATCGTCACAGCCGCCCGCGTTGGCGAAGCAGACGCGCGGAGCGTGCGGGACAATCTCGTCCCCAAAGGGCCGGCCAACGCCACGTCCATCACCAGGGCGAGCATCGACAACCTGCCGGCCGGCAACAACACGGCGTTCGACGCGGTGCTTTTGCAACTGCCGGGCGTCACCCAGGATTCCTCCGGCAGCGGCGACTTCCACATCCGCAACGAGCACGCCAACGCGCAGTATCGCATCAACGGGATCGTGCTGCCGGAAGGTGTTTCCGGCTTCAGCCAGGTGCTCGACTCGACCTTCATCCGCGAGCTGACGCTGCTCGACGGGGCGCTGCCGGCGGAATACGGGCTGCACACGGCCGGCATCATCGACATCCAGACGCGCAACGGCGCCGACGATCCCGGCACGACCGTCGACCTCTACGGGGGCAGCTATCGTACGATCCAGCCGACCATCACGCAGTCCGGCGTCGTGGCCGTTGGGACTACTTCGTCAGCGGTCGTTTTACATCCGACGATCTCGGCATCGAGAATCCGCTGCCGACGCACGAGGCGATCCACGACGACATGCGCCAGGGCCGCTATTTCGCCTACGTCTCCGGCGATCTCGAGGACGGCTCGAAGATCACCTTCATGTCGGGTGCGAGCCTCGCCGGCTACCAGATCCCGAATTCGGCCGGCACGCCACCGGCCTTCACGGCCTACGGCGTCGCTAATTTCAACTCCGCGCTGCTCAACGAGAACCAGGTCGAGCGCTCGATCTTCAACGTGCTGGCCTGGCAGAAGTCGTTCGGCGCGCTCGACTCGCAGGTCTCCTATTTCCAACGCTATTCCGAGCTGCATTTCACGCCCGATCCGATCGGCGACATCGTCTTCAACGGCGTCGCCTCCGACGTCGCCCGTTCGAGCCTCGTCAACGGCGTGCAGAGCGACAACGCCTACCGGACCTCGGCGCGCAACACGATGCGCTTCGGCTTCACCGCCGAGGTCGAGCACGCCGATGCGAACGACACCAACACGGTGCTCCCGACGGACGCCGGCGGCAACCCCATCGACAGCCCGTTCATCCTGCCGGCGAACACCAGCAAGACCGGCACCGTCGATGGCGTCTATCTCTCCGACGAATATTATCTGACCCGCCAGCTCGCGATCACCGGCGGCCTGCGCTACGACTACATGGGCGAATACGTGACGACGGACCAGCTGAGCCCGCGCCTCGGCCTCGTCTACACGCCCTTCGAGACGACGACCTTCCACGCCGGCTATGCACGCACCTTCACGCCGCCGGAGCTCGCGCTGTCCGGCCCGACGCCGGTCCAAAGCTTCGCCAACACGACGCTGGCGCCGGACGTCACCCAATCGAGCCCGGTGCGGCCGGAGCGCTCGCACTACTTCGACGCCGGGGTCACGCAGCGCATCCTGCCGGGGCTCGATGTCGGCCTCGACGGCTATTACAAGATCGCGACCAACCTGCTCGACGACGGCCAGTTCGGCCAGGCCCTGGTGCTCACCGCCTTCAACTACGCCAAAGCCTACAACGAAGGCGGCGAGCTGAAGGTGAACTACGCCAACGGCGGCTTCCGCGCCTACGGCAACCTCGCCGTCGCGCAGCAGCGGGCGACACAGGTGTCGTCCAACCAATATCTCTTCGACGCCGACGAGCTCGCCTACATCCAGAACAATTACATCTACACCGACCACGACCAGCTCTTCACCGTGTCGGGCGGCGGCTCCTACAGGTTCGGCGCGACGACCCTGTCGACGGACGTCGTCTACGGCAGCGGCCTGCGCGACGGCTTCGCCAACACAGGAACCGTGGCGCCGCATGCCGTCGTCAACCTCGGCCTGGCACAGGACGTCACGCTGGCGCCCGGCGCCAAGCCGACGACCTTCCGGCTGACGGTCGTCAACGTGGCCGACACGCCTTACGCGATCCGCGACGGCTCGGGCATCGGCGTCTTCCAGGCGCAATACGGGGCGCGACGCGGCGTGTACGGCGGCATCACGCAGCGGTTCTGAGGCATGCGGCGGAGCCGATGAGCGAGCGGCGTGCGAACTCCTTCGCTTTCGATCCGCCGACGGGTGCCCGTCCCTGGCACTACCTTGTCGCGATGCTGGTTGTCGGCTTGGCGCTGGCTGGCGGCCTGCGGGCGCTCGATCGCGCGACGCCGACAGACGTGGCGAGCGAGACGCAGGACGCGGTGCTCATCGACCTGCCGCCCACCGAGACGGCGACGCACCCGGTGGGCGACGACGCGCCGACCCGGCAGGCGGCCGCCGGCCGCCGCCGCGGCGATCGCGAAGCCAGTAGACAAAGCCGAGCCGCCGAAGCCGGCGAGCGTCGAGCTCCCGAAGCCCCCACCGCCGCAACGGGCCGCAACCGCATCCGCTCCGCAAGAGGCTCACGTGTCTGGCGGCCTCGAAGAGGCGCGCGCCGAGAGTACCGATACGGATGACGCCAAGGCACACCGCGTCTCCGCGCATCTCATCACGTTGTGGCAGAAGGCGTTGATGGCGCGCCTGCAGGCCGCCCGACACGGGCTGCCGCATCACCAGCGATTTGCCGGCCTGGCGAAAGTCGCCTTCGAGATCGATCGTAACGGCCACCTCGTAGCCGAGCACGTTGCGCAGAGCTCGGGGTCGTCGGCGCTCGATGCGGCGGCCTTGGCGCTCGTGCGGCTTGCCGAGCCGTACCCCGTCCCGCCCCACGAAGCAGGCGCCACGCAGCTCTCCTTTGTCGTGCCGATCAGCTTCAGGCCATGAGAGGAGGCCCGTATTCGCCTCGGGTCTCCCAATTCTCGACGCGTTAACCGGCGCTTAAGCCTGCCGGCAGATGGCGCTTGATTGCCGCAGCGGCAGCCTGGGCAGCCCTCGCGCCATGGACGCGCTCGCGGAGAACGGAAGCCGCTTGTTCTGCTCCGCCGCGCATGCGGTGGGAACGTCGTCGTTCGAGATGCAGACGTGCGGCGACTTCTCCAACCGCTACTGGATCGGCGTGACCACCACGCTGGCGGTCATCACGTTCGCGATCTTCGCGATCTGGCATCTTGCCTTCAGCGAGCGCGGCGCGGGCTAGCCGCCACCCGGCAAGGATTGAAACGACCTGCCTCAGTGCGCCTCGACGGGCGCCGTGGTCCGCGGCGGCCGGCGCAGCAGCAGCACCGCGCCGAGGCTGACGACAAGCCCGACCGCCACGAGGAAGAACGCGTCCGCATAGGCCGCGACAAAGGCCTCGCGCCGCACCTGCGACGCGATCGTCGACAGCGCCTGCATCTTGGCGATCGCCGGGTCGGCGGCGTTGCGGGCGCCGGCGATGAGCAGCGAAAGCCGTTCCTGCGTGCGCGTGGCGTTGCGCGTCATCGCCTCGGCGAGCATCGAGAAGTGGAACTGCTCGCGCCGGTCGACGATCGTCGACAGCGCGGCGATGCCGATCGAGCCGCCGAGGTTGCGCATCATGTTGGAGAGCGCCGACGCGTCCGCCGTGTCGCGCGGCGGCAGGCCGGCGGTCGAGAGCTGCGACAAAGGAATCGCGAACAGGGGCTGCCCCGCGGCGCGCAAGAGCTGCGGCAGGATCAGCTCGTTCATGCCGACATCGTGCGTCAGGTTGACGTTGAGCCAGCACGAATAGGCAAAGAGCAGGGTGCCGGCGACGACGAGCACGCGCGGGTCGAACCTGCGCATGAGCAGCGGCATCATCGGGAAGACGAAGAGCTGCGGGATGCCGCTCCACATCACCACCCAGCCGATCTGCTCGGCGTTGTAGCCCTGGATCTGCGCGCAGTAGAGCGGGATGACGTAGGTCGAGCCGAGCGAGACGGCGCCGAGCACCACCATCAGCGTCGTCGAGGCGCCGATCGTCGGGTTCTTCAGGACGCGCAGGTTGATGAAGGGGCGCTGCGCCGTCAGCTCGCGCGCGATGAAGGCGACGAGGCCGAGGATCGAGAGGATCGTGACGCGCAGGATGATGTCGGATTCGAACCATTCCTTCCGCTGGCCTTCCTCCAGCACGAAGGTCATGCCGGAGAGGCCGATCGCCATGGCGATCACGCCGAGCCAGTCGCCCCTGGCGAGCTCCTCCCATTTCGTCTTCTGCGGCGCCAGCGCATAGAGCTGCATGCCGGCCGCAATCGGGCCGGGGATGAGGTTCAGGTAGAAGATGTAGTGCCAGGAGAAATTGTCGGTGAGCCAACCACCGATTGTCGGGCCGATCGCCGGCGCGAAGGTCGCGGTGAGCCCGAAGATCGTGATGCCGATCGGCTGCTGGTGCTTGGGGAGGCGGGTGCGCAGGATGGTGATGGCGGTGGGGATCAGCACGCCGCCGGTAAACCCCTGGCCGGCGCGAAAGAGGATGAGCTGCGGCAGCGACGTCGACAGGGCGCAGAGCACCGAGAAGCCGATGAACAGCGCGGTGTTGATGGAAAGATAGCGGCGCAGGCCGAACACGCTCGAGCCGAGCCAGCCGGTGAGCGGGATGACGATGATCTCGGCCCTCAGGTAGGCGGTCGAGATCCAGCTGCCCTGCTCGGGCGCGGCGCCGATCGCGCCCTCGATGTTGGCGAGCGAGGAATTGGTGATCTGGATGTCGAGGATCGCCGTGAACGCGCCGAGAATCGCGCCGATCGTGGCGAGCCAATCCTTCAGCGAGGCCTT